>JAHZMT010005334.1:0-19304 GCA_027743785.1 Sinhomidia bicolor
TTAAAAATTAGACAACCAGTGCAAGTACAGAAGTTGGAGTAGAACAAGTGCAAGAAGTTAACTTTCACAAATTATTACTTTCATATGCTGGTTTTTTACAATGATTTGGCCCATATACATTTCGTATTGCGCTTGCATTGCATTCATTCGGATTTACAAATGGATAGAACTGCAACTTTTAAAACCCTTCAAACCACTTTTAAAACGAAAGGGAAAGGAACTTGCTGAGTCTCTTGGGGTTGTACTGCATTGCCCAGGTGATAAACAATGGACCGAAGCAGACAGTCAACGGGTTCTTGCCAAATGCTCTCCAAAATATAAGTCATTGGTCCATCTAAAAATAAACGACAACATGGTATTCGTTCGGATGGCAAATACAGGATCCTTGGGATTTGGAGAAACGTACATGGAGAAAATGTGGGATTTTTGTGAAAGTGAAGAGGATCTTACCGCATTTGGAAAGAGATTTGTTGAAAGCGGATTAGTTAATTTGTACAACAATTGGTGGAACAAATTCTTAATCTGGTTGGAACTGTTTGCTTTCAACTTGCAAACAAGGGAAAGAGCTAGTCAAGCGGGTATACATTTTGAGCTAGGTAAACTAAGCGCTAATTTTTATGTAATTAGGTATGTGAAACCCTTATGTTAGTTAAATTTCTTATTGAAAGACGTAACAAGTATTTTGCATTACCAGTGGAACTGTTGCAAATCATGTTGGACCCTTGGATGCAATACACGTGTGGCTACTGGAAGGACGCAACAGACCTAAAATCCGCCCAAATTGCAAAAATGGAACTTGTGGCAAAAAAACTGAAGTTGAAACCTGGGATGCGTGTTCTAGACATTGGATGTGCTTTGGGGACCATGTGTAAGTATTTCGCTGAAAAGCATAATGTTGAGTGTGTCGGAGCTTTTCCAGTGAAAGGCAGCATAACGTATGGCAAAAAATTATGTAAGCGCCTTCCCGTTGAATTGCATCATCAAGAGTACAGAGACGTGAACGGAAAATTTGACAGAATTGTAAGCATTGAAGCGGTTGAGTTTGCAGGGTATCATAATCTTGAAGAGTACTTTAGCGTGGTTGACAAGTGTCTGGTGGACGACGGCATATTTGTTCTACAATTGGTTGGCACCCAACTAACCCCTTCTCCGCTAAGGGCCGAGCTCTTTTCTCACAAGTATATTTTCCCAAACGGTAATTGTCCGAGTTTTGTTGACATTGCGAAAGCGGCGGAAAATAAATTTGTGATTTTGGATTGGCACAACTTTGGACCAGACTATGTAAAGACATTGGAGGCCTGGCGAGAAAACTTTATTAAAGGATGGCCAAAGATTGAGGGTACAAAACTGTACGATGACAAACTTTATCGTTTGTTTATTTTTTATTTATCTGGGGCTAAGGCACTCTTTATGTGCCGGGGAACGCACACCTGGCAGATTGTGTTTGGTAAACTGGGATTCGGTAGGGAAGACTATAGAGCGGCTCGGTAATAAAGCATGTTATGTTACTATAACTATTGCGCAGATTTTGGTTGTCGTGCAGTTAATTCTTTACAGTAATTGTACTCCAGCCAAAGCTAAATAAATACTTTATTAATTGATATTAATATTTTATTACTGGTAAAATAATTATACGTATTGATCAATTTATCACATTGCCTGCATATACTATAAAACTTTATCCTTAACTGTACAACCAGTTATTGCACAACATTAGATTAAATTGAACAATTCGTTATACACTCAATTTTGTGGAGCAAACAAGATTGATATAAGAGGCTTTTGAGCTGGGGATATTAGTCAAGATATTATGAAGAACGGTCACTCTTTACATTTTAAACAAATGTTATATTTTATAAAAAGCAACAGTATATTGCATTTGCATCCCCTCCCACATTTATTTTAAGAGACATGAGCTAAAATCCATTTTTATTTTTTTGCTAAACAGCAAACTTCAAATTACGTGATTATCCCATGGTTTTATTACCATTAACTGGAAAACTTACATGTACAACTTTTCTTAATATAACCGGTTTTGATGCGATGCTGATAACTTGTAATTTACTAGCAAGATCTGTGAAAAATGAACGATATGACCGATAATCAACCAGTAACTCCTATAATCGAAATAGAAAATGTATCTAAAGCAAGGAAGTAAAAAAGAGATTTTTCAGAAACCAGAATATTCTCGTGAAAAATTTAATACTTGCAAAATTTGACATTCGGTTCTTATCTGTCATATGCAAATAGACCATTGAACATGTGCCGCTTTTGTGTACGGTAAAAATATACTTTCAAGCACTTTAATATGTTAAAAATATTTCTCAATATGTACACGTACGTACCTTTTAATTTTATTCATTTCGGTTTTGTTATCGGTATACATAACTGCTTGGGTACATCTTATGCCTTCGTAGCTCATTATATAAACTTTATTACAAGACTGTATTAATGACCTTACCTGACCCTGTCATTTTGATAACAAATGCTGAATAACAGCTCCAGTGCATGCACCTCATATTATGCTATAAAACCTAATGTGTGTAATGCCTATAGAGTTAATTATTGTACGAGATTGGATACAAATATTAAAGGTCGTCACTAACTTATTTATTTTTTAAGGAAAAAATGTAGAATAGAAGACCGAATGAAATTATACAATAACTAATATTTATTTTGTAAGTAAATTAAATTACTTGAATTTACACCGCAGAAATCAAAGTACTTCTAAATCAGTTAAATTTAGGAAGTTCAAGTGAAAGACAGGCAGAAACAAGCTAATGCGAATTTGCACAGTATTATTTGCTGTTTTTAAAAACAATGATTTGGCCCATATACATTTCGTATTGCGCTTGCATTGCATTCATTCGGGTTTACAAATGGATAGAGCTCCAACTTTTAAAACCCTTCAAACCACTTTTAAAACGAAAGGGAAAGGAGCTTGCTGAGTCTCTTGGGGTTGTACTGCATTGCCCCGGTGATAAACAATGGACGGAAGAAGACAGTCAACGGGTTCTTGCCAAATGCTCTCCAAAATATAAGTCATTGGTCCATCTAAAAATAAACGACACCATGGTATTCGTTCGGATGGCAAATACAGGAACCTTGGGATATGGAGAAACGTACATGGAGAAAATGTGGGATTTTTGTGAAAGTGAAGAGGACATTACTGAATTTACAACGAGATTTATTGGAAGCGGATTAATTAATTTGTATTACAATTGGTGGAATAATTTTTTAAACTGGTTGGAGCTGTATGCTTTCAATTTGCAAACACAGGAAAGAGCTAGTCTTACGGATATACATTTTGAGCTAGGTAAATTAAAAACTATTCTAAATTTTAAAATGTTGAGAAAGCTTTTTAATTTAAATATAGGAATTCTACAATTTTTCTTCTTTTGTTTGGCCAGTTGAAATGTTTGAAATTATGTTGGACCCTTGGATGCAATACACGTGTGGCTACTGGAAGGATGCAAAGGACCTAAATTCCGCCCAAATTGCAAAAATGGAGCTTTTGGCTAATAATCTGGAGTTGAAACCTGGAATGCGTGTTCTAGACATTGGCTGTATTTTTGGCACGCTGTGCAAGTATTTTGCTGTAAAGTACAAGGTTGAGTGTGTTGGAGCTTTTCCAGTGAAAGGCAGCATTGCTTATGGAAAGCAATTATGCAAAGACCTTCCAGTGGACCTCCGTCAACAAGAGTACAGAGATGTGGACGAGAAATTCGATAGGATTGTAAGCCTCGAAACATTAGAAAACGCAGGCTATCAAAATATTGATGAGTATTTTAGTGTAATTGACAGGTGTTTAGTAGACGACGGAATATTTATTCTACAAACTATTGGCACCCAACTAACCCCATTTCCGCAAAGGTCGGAGCCTTTTGCCAACAAGTATATTTTTCCAAACAGTAATTGTCCCAGTTTTGTTGACATTGCGAAAGCAGCGGAAAATAAATTTGTGATTTTGGATTGGCACAACATTGGATCAGACCATATAAAGACTTTAGAGGCATGGCGAGTAAATTTTACTAAGAATTGGCCAAAGATTCAAGGTACAAAAGGGTACGATGAAAAATTTTATCGTATGTTTATTATTTATTTATCTACGGCCAAGGGACTCTTTTTGTGCCGGGCAGCTCAAACCTGGCAGATTGTTTTTGGTAAAAAGGGATTCAAAAGGGCGGACTATAGAGCGGGTCGGTGAAAGATTTGAATTGATTCTACTTATTGTAATTGCGCCGATTTTGGATGATTTACAGTAAAAATTGTACTCAATTGTAGTCAACATCAATAAATTTATTTGTATTCTGTGTATAAATTTATATTAATAAATTAGTTTTCATCGTGAACATTTTATTATTAATATTTGTACTGCATAATATTGACTAATTGCTTTTGCGTAGGTAATTATCATGTGGACATTTTTGCCAAAAGGATTTTTTTGTCAAGCATATTTACTGCTTTGAGCAACATTGGACAGTATGAACTCGTTTGCTATAAGTATTATTCACAATCTTGACCAGTAAATTAATTCATTACTGATGTAATTTTTAAGTGGGAGTGTTACTACATTATGTATTGTGTTGAATCTGCAGCTTATCTGTGACCTTTCAACATATTCTGAAAAAGTCAATATAATACATATAAAAACTTGCCTTGAGTTGAGTAAGAAGAAAAAAAACTTGAGTTCAGCTGGGTTCACAGTATATAGCATTTTTCAATTAATAAAATATTAACTGGCCAAAAACGCTGAAATAGGAGACGCTAGTTGAAAAATGAATTTTCCTAGCATATTTTGTCGTTTTAATAGAAAACCTACGTGCTTTAAAAAATCAGTAGCATGTTTTTATACATTTTCCAAAATTTATTTTTTGGCCGATGCCAAACTTGGAACGACTTTCTTTGAAAATGTTTTTTAAAACTTTTTCCCGTGCCTATTTTTTCCATAACAACCTATAATAATAATAACACAGGGACAACACGTAAACGATTACGGACAAGCAATAAAGTGCAACAATCATCATTATGACGACGACAACATCTTCTAACTTTAATGGCCGCCACTTTAACTTATTTCCATCGTTTTGATGCGCACTGTTTATTCTACCAAACTTATCTCTGTATCTTTTGTGCATGTTGTCAATGTACCGACTTTGCCACAGTTCCGTCAAGTACGCTGCTCTAGCGCGGGCAACGTACCAGTTAATTGCATTCTCAAATATTGATCCTCTCTTCAGGCCAAGTTCAAGGTGAGACGTGAATCCTTCCGTGTCCTTGGATATGTACAAATGCTTAAATGCCGGGTTTGTGTATGCCTCTCTAGCATGTGCAATTTTTATGCCTTCCATCCAATATATGCAAGCTGTGTTAGCATTAACTCCAGCATTCGCCATGCACTTGGAAAGATTTCCTTCAATTTGTCTTTCCTTTAGCAAAACTCGCAACGATTCCGAAGTATTAAATCGGTTTTCAATTACATTTTCTCGACCACCATAGCCGTGTATTATAATGGAAAATTTTGGCTTAACCCCTGTCAGCTCCAAGAAGCGTTTGGGAAAGTAAGGAATATTTTTTAGAGTTAAACTGTCTACCAGCTCACTTCTGAATACATTTCCAATTACAGTTGCCACAAGAATCCACTGAAGAATCAGAAATCTTGATAAATTGTGATACGGTAACTTTGTCTGCTGCTCAACTAATATTTTGTAGAACAGTTTGTAACGAATGGAACGATTCTTTTTGCTGCCAGCAATAATCTTGTCATGAGCTGCCATTAGAGAATATAGCAACGCAGAAGTGAAAATTAGGGATATTCCAACATAAGATGATAGCACTCCTAAGGGACCATCCCAATCAATTTCTGGAGGTAATTTTCTTGTACAAAACGCCAAGGATTCTACAGACATGAGTTGGGAAAATCCAATATATTGATACCGCTCATACTCCAAAACGAGAGAGGTTGCTACATCTGCATTGCCATTTGCTAGAGTTCCCACTATTCCAGACCACTTACCGTTCTTATCCAAAGTTCCATAGTCTCTTGGATGTTCTGAGTATATTACAGTTGCGTTTTGATTTGCACTTATTTCCTGAAGTAAATTTTAGTGAGATCCTCCACAAGCCTTGCTTCCTCCATTGTTGGAAATGTATGGTGGAACGTCCGTGTACGTTACTTTGATTGACCGTCCATTTAAAATGTTCAGGTAGTTCATCAAAGCAGATGGGTTTCTGAAAGGCGGATTGGATGATACGACCAATTCTCCCGTATAATAAATAGGATCCACTAGAAACTCTACACCGTTTAGCTCGTCATTCAAAAACATGCCCCATTTCCAATAAAGTCGATTTATTATTTCGTTACTGTTCAGAAATTTGGTCAGTGTTGTTTTGGTTAACGACATGAAAATGTACTCGTAACGGATATTCTCTCTTTTTGAATTAGCGATCCAAATAGACATCATGTCTGCATTTGAGTTGCCTTTTTCGTGCACAAAAATTACTCTAGTTTCGTAATTAGAGGAAAATTTGAAAACATTTGACGTATAGAAATTATTTAGGAATATGGCAGCATTCAAAATAATGGAAGGCGTATTGTATTTCTTAAACTTCTGCAATCTGCTTAGGCACGGTGGCATTCCTATAAACCAAATATGTGTAGAGCACGCAGTTTTAGAATGCAAATTGTTTTTGTTGACTGCAAATTTTTCTAATGCTGTGATTAGAACGCTTGATTTTTCTTCACAATAAAATGAAATATTTTCAGAGCTATTAAGTTTTAAGAATAAAATAAAAATTCCTTGTAGTATCGTTAAGAATTTGTGGAAATTTGTCATTTTCCAATGTTATGATGAGAATTCATTGCTTAAAAACTTGAATGTCAAGAGGTGAATGAAATGTCGAGTAATTGTGAACCCAATAACTTTTCAATTTCTCTATAGCTTATACGCTCCACTAGGTTTTCAACATTATTTTCGTGTTTCGAATAAAATTATTTATTGATGCATAACCGTATCGGGTAAATGATTACGGGGACATACATACTATTATATTATAAGTTTGCCATGTTCAAATAATGTGTGATTTTATCAAACTGTATTAGCAAAGTTACCTTTTGTTGACTTCTTTGTACTTGTGATAAATAATAGAATATATAACCGATATACACAATAATGATAGCAACACATTAAAACTTTAGTTCATTTAAAAAAGTAATTTGTTTTTTGGATAATCTAAGGTGCTTAATTAGCTCAATTTAGGAAAACTTTACATTTGCATTTTTTTGGAAATCATGCTCATTTTATTTGATGCAACAACAATTTAATTCACACTAATTATATCATATAAATAAATATTCCTGAAATATTTATGTTTATGCATTGTTCCATTGTTCTTCTACATTACTTTATTTAAGGCATATGTTATGTTATATCCAGCCAGATTTCAGCCTATAAATAGAAGGCTTAAGCAATTTGAAACGCTAACTTCAAGTAGTAATATAAAGAAGCAAAAGGCAACTAATACACCTAAAAGTGAAAACACAATAGCGAATCCATCCATTTGAACTTTCGTCCTGTTGTCATTGTCTAAAGTGTCATATGTCTTGCGTAACCAACTATAAGCTAAAAAATTAAAAGTGAGATTTTTCTCGGTTTCTTGGTTATAATTTTTAAATGTGTATGTCTGCCACATTGAATCATAATACCTTTTATACATAGATCTTATACCAGATTCGCTTAATGCTGCAATTATTTTACTGATGGAGTCCACGTATAAATATTTTTTATTAATCAACCACGGCACCAAACTTGGCATAAACGGAGTTTCAGACAAATACTCAAGCACAACTCTATTTGCAAAAAGACCAATCATTTCCTTGACCAATTTCGGATTCTCGGGTCCCATCCATTTTATGTTAGAGTACAGATAGATGAATCTTTCACTTATATCGCATTCCGGTCCATAGCTTTTTTTGTTATTTTGAAAACGGTCGGATTCTCGTGCGATGTAATATGGACAAGAAATTTTTGTCTTGCTGGAAGAAACATTTGAGATGAGGCTAATAAATCCATTCTTCTGGTACAAAAATCTAATCTTTTCTACCAAGATGTTCTCATATTTGTGCTTTAGTGACCCGTTAACAAGAACTGCTAAGCTACTTTCCATATCCATGCCTACATTACTATCGCTTATAATTCGGTTATTCGGATTACTGAATACTTGTTCAGTAGTCTTTGGTACATTTTTTGGTACTATCAGTGCAGTTAAATCAGAGTACATCCGAGATGTGTAAAAATTTCTGATGACTATACACGAAAACACGCAAAGTACTATTGCAGCAATATTTTTGAAATTCAAATGCATGTCGAAAATTTTATCCTCTTCGCTCTGTTCCAGCAACTGGGAAGTTGTCCACTTGCAAGCGGTACCTAAACTCATGCCAGTCAATCTCAGGGTAACTGAAAACGCAATTAATAGTAAAATAGAACAGATCCAAACACTCCATTCAAAAGGCATTACAAGTGCTGACCAATTCATACGAATTTGAGCAAGTTCTTCCGATCCTAGCACCACAACAAAACGTATTCCTTCAAAATAGGCGTCAGCAGAGGAAATGATATTGTAACAGCTAAATGGATACAATCGGCGCTCAGTGTACAAGGGTTCATTTGTTAGCCATGCTTTACCGCAAACACTTGTTGTACAGTTAAGGTGTTTCTGAACTACAGCATTTATACAGTGTTTATCTTCATAGACGTTCTGGCCGGAGTTCATTAAAGCGCCATCGTAACAGTCTCTCAAAATCCTTGTATGACGTTCGCCGGCCTTCTTGTCATCATAAACTCCAAAGTTGTGTACCTTGCTATGAAATGCTTTCCAAATGATTTCCAGATTTTTTAACGAATCCGGAATGTTTTGAACAATCACTAATACTGCGGTTTGCGAAATGGTCTGCTCGTTATATTCCGACAATTTTAATTTGTCACAAGAAATGCACGCAATGTTGAAATGAAATAAACTTTTATCGGAACTCAATGATAGCACGATGAACTTTGCCATTGATAAAAAGTCAGGGATTGAAATAAAAGTTGGTTTGTAAGAAGAATAGAATGAGATATTTGCAGCTGCAATGGGTAATGCGATTAAGTAGTAAGGTCGAAGAAATTTCGTTAGTGCAGAAGGGCATGTTACTTTGTTTGGCACGTTGACATCAAGTTCAAGTCTGTTACTGGTATCATGGTCTACATACGACTTGGTATGTTGAACAAAAAGTACGTCACAGCTGGGATTATGCTTTTTTGTAAAAAATGTCTTCAAAGAATCATTGAATTGGAATTTTAGCAAAACTGTACTTTGAAGTTTTGTCGCTATTTGAGTTATGCATTCGATCAGATTTGATTCGGTTTTATTCTTAAAATAATGTTCTGGGAGAACGGATGTGCATGAATTGAATGCACTAAACATTTTGAGCAGTACTGGAAATCTTTCGACACAGCGGGATGCATGGAATAAATTAGGATTAGCTTGTACGTGAACTAATGTGCTTTTGATGAAGATAAAAATTAGAAATTTTATGAAAATAGTCATTTTTCATTACTTAAGTTTCTTAGGTATTGTTGCAAGTGCCTGACAGTTGTGTTGACTTTTAAATGAACGTAAATTTAAAAATTAATGTGCCACGCCACCTTTAGTTTTGTGTAATAGTTCAATACATAGATGTGCAAGAGACTTACACTTATCGTATGCTCCGTTAAAAATTAAAATTAATTATTTTTTGTCACACATATTTGCTTCAGTGACACTAACAAGAAAAGAAATAAAAGACTTGTAAGAAAATTTATTGACTATGTTCATAAATTTATAGTGAACTAGGCACTACTAAAATATAAAACCGGTGGGCAAACTTCAAATTTATTTACAAAGGAAACAATGTATTTGGGATTTTAACCTTATCTCATAAGTTGAATGTGAAGAAATTAAAGTAGTACCGAATGCTATACGTTTGCTTTTTATTTAATTATTATAAATTTTTAATTTTATTAATTTATTCTTTAAGCATATGGCAAATATTTGTACATAACCGATTACAGCAAAGAACTGACGTATAGCCAGGTATTGTCAAGTATTTAAAATAATGAATTTTGTTTGATGATTAGTAAATTTCAATTAAAACATCAACCTTCGTTCACGTTGTTATGCAAATTGTTCTCAATGCCTTCTCAAAACACATACTTATTCGTTTTGAAAATAAAATAATTTGTTTTTGAGTAGTTGTGTTACAAAAACTTTCATCAATGAAGCTTGAAAATAATTATCGCATATTTATTATGTTTACCTTTGTAACTCGTGTTGCAAACAACACAATGTTTGCCTTTTGAAAACAAAATATTCAACACTAAGACAACAACACATAATAATAATTAGGTATTCACCAAACTTCAATTTAAAAAATCCATAACCTACCCTTTGCTGGTTTACATTTTTGTTTGATAAAAGAGGCTACTGAACGCTAACAAGTACAGTAAGTAAGTATGTAAGTGATACATAAATGTTCATAATATGTGAATGCGTCTATTTACACACAAATTGGGTGAGCCTATCATACTTTTCAACGATTTACAGGAAATATATGTACAAGCATTACAATAATAGAAAAATGAGATCTTTAAACGTATGTAGCTTGCCATAAGCTTGTAGCACAAAATTTAAAAAAAATGTTCTTTATGGTTTTGTATGACCATAACTTTAATCCAGTGTAAGCGTCAAATTATAAAATATTGCAGTTTTCGATTTAAATTTGTCTACTACATTGTTGTTTTCAAATATTAAATTAGCCATATAATTTTAAATTATAGTGTAATAGAACTAACATTACATTTAATTTAGAATGCATTTAAAACGCATTGCTTAATTAACTTTCATTACCATCAAATCAACCACCATATGCTTATATTCAACCTATATTTTAAAATTAGAATATGCTCTTTCAAGAAAAGTTTCCATAATTTAAAATAACAATTTCAAGTAACAAAATTATTGAACAAAAGACAATCGATATACCTAAAAACGAAAACACAACGATGAATCCATCCATTTGAACTTTCGTCCCACTTGCATTGTCTAGAGTGTCATATGTCTTGCGTAACCAACTATACGCTAGAAAATTAAAATGGAGATTTTTCTTGCCTCTTTTATAATGTTTAAAAATGCTTGTTTGCCACATTGAGTCATAATACCTTTTATACACAGATCTTATTCCGGACTCGCTTAATGCTGCAATTATTTTGGTGATGGAGTCCACGTATAAATAATTTTTGTCCATGTGCCATGGAACCGCATATGGCAGAAACGGAGTTTCCGACGAATACTCAACTACAACTCTGTTTGCTAAAAGACCAATCATTTCCTTCACAAAGTTTGGGTTCTCCGGTCCCATCCATTTTATATCCGAGTACAAATAAATAAATCTCCCACTTAAATCACATTTCGACATATTATGTTCTTCTTCGCTATTTTGAAATCGTACAGAATCTGCACCTTTGTAGTTTCCGCAGGAAACTTTGCTGTTACTAGTAGAAACGTGTGAAAGGAGGCTAATAAAAGCAGTGTTCTGGTACAAAAATTTAGTTTTCTCAAACAGAATGCGCTCATACTTTTGCTTGAGAGAGCTATTGACAAGAGTATCTACACTATTTGCAATACTGCTGCCTACCATAATATCGGCAATAATTACGTTTTCTTGGCTCCAGAATACTTGCTCAATTGTCGTTGGTATATTTTCAGGCACAACGTCCGCGCTTAAATAAGAGTACATCTGGGATGTGTAAAAGTTTTTAACGACTACACAAGAAAACACACAAAGTAAAATCATACCAGCATTTTTGAAATTCAACTGCTTTTCAAAGTTGTTGCCCTCATCGCTTTGTTCCAGAAACTGGGAAATTGCCCACCTCCAAGCGGTGCCTAAACTTATACCAGTTAATTTAAGAGTAAACGTGACTAAAATAAGCAATAGTAAAAGATACAACCACACGCCCCATTCAAATGGCATAAAAAGTGCTGACCAATTTAAACGCTTTCGAGCAAGTTCCTCAATTCCGAATACAACCACAAAACGTATACCTTCAAACCTGGTGTCACTAGGAATGATACTCGAATTGCTAAAAGGATAAAACCGTCGTCTGTAGTTTAAGGGGTGATTTGCCAGCCATAATCCATCGCAAACGCTTTTTGTACAGTTTAAGTATTTCAGAACTACGGCATTTATACAATGTTTATCTTCAGGGCCATAAACCTGCCGCCTAGAATTTATTAAAACTCCATCGTAGCAGCGTGCTATTGCCTTGGGGTCAAGAATGTAGGATCCCTTTTCGTCATAAACTCCAAAATTGTTCATCTGTCTGTGAAACGTTATCCAAGCGTTTTCTAGGTTCTTTAACGAATCGGGAATGTTTTGAAAAGGAACTAAAATTGCAGACTGAGAAATAATGCGCGGAGTCCAATTAGATAATTTTGATTTCTCACATGAAGTACAAGCTATGTTGAATTGAAATGAACGTTGATGATTATTAATATTGTATGTTAGTGCAAAAAATTTTGCCATTGATAACATTTGTGGTATTAGCAGAAAAGTGTAGTTATAAGGGGAATCATATGGTAAAACATTTCTAACCTCAGAAGGCATTGCGATTACGTAGTGAGGTCGAATAAATTTGGTCAACGTAGGTTCTGAGGTATCAATGGGCTCGTCGAGAATGAGCTCAACTCTGATAATGGTATTGTATACTACAGGCGAATATTTATACTGAACTAAAAGAACGTCGCAACTGGGATTATATTTTCTTGTGAAAAAAGTCTTGGAAGAATTTTCAAATAGGAATTTTAGCAAAATGACATTGTTATTTGCTGTCGCTGTTTGTATTGAACATTCGGCTAAATCCAATTCGGTTTCGTTTTGAAAATAATTTTCTGGAAACACGAGTGTGCATAAATTAAATGCGCTGAAAGCTTTTAGAAAAGTTGGATAATTTTCATAACAATCAAATGCGTTTAGAGAAACTGAAGCAGTTTCTACCAGATCCTCTGTTGCGCAATTAATAAAGAGAAAAAGTAACAATTTTATGGAAAAATCCATTTTTTTGGTTACTTAATTTACACACGCATCCGGTCGTTCTTCTGCTTTGTAAGTGAATGTACTTTCGAACCAGAAATGTATCAATCAATCATAGTAAGTTTTGCTCAAAGGTGCAAAACAACAGTTCAAGTTATTAAAACTTTTGTTTCCGATGAATGCACACCAAACGGTGTCAAAACGTTGAGGATTAAACATGGCACTTTCAAAAATATCCACCCAACAACCCTTAGAAAACAGACAATTACTAAAAATTTTCTAAAAGAGGTTTTCTAAAACATCTAACAAAATAAAATCTATCAATATACAAAGTTGAACTTTATAACATGAAAGTCACAAGGTGATTGAATTGTGAAGTAAAAACGTGTATTGCATAATAACGTTTTGCTGTTTTACAACTCTTACGCATCACTACTTTTCATCAAATATTATATTTTTGTTCTAATAAATTTATTTATTGATGCATAACGAATAAATGTTTATATGTGTGTCCACGTTGATGTTATAGCAAAAAGTAAAATAAATTATATAAACGAATTTGTATTATCTATAATACATTATATCTAATTTAGAGCTACACATTAAACGCTTAGCTTAACGGTTTACCCTCCAACCGTCCTTAGATTACTACTCTATTCAACTTATACCTTATATTTACAATTTGCTTTAAACATATAAGGTTTACGCAATTTGTCACTATAATTTCAAGTAACAGAATCATTGCACAAAATACAATTGATACTCCTAAAAACGAAAAAACAACGATGAATCCATCCATTTGAACCTTCGTCCCACTTGCATAGTCTAGAGAGTTATGTGTTTTACGTAACCAACTATAAGCTAAAAAATTAAAATGGAGATTTTTCTGGGTTCTTTTACTATTTTTAAAGATTGTTGTTTGCCATATCGAATCATAGTATTTTCTATACACGGATCTTATACCGGACTCGCTTAATGCTGCAATTACTTTGGTGATGGAGTCTACGTATAAATAATTTTTATTAATCAACCACAGCACGACATATGGCAGAAACGGAGTTTCCGACGAATACTCAAATACAACCCTATTTCCAAAAAGACCAATCATTTCTTTCACAAATTTTGGGTTTGCAGGTCCCAACCACTTTATGTCAGAGTACAGATAAATGAACCTTCCACTTAAATCGCATTTCGGTATATATTCTTCGTAGCTCATTAGAAAGCTTGCCAACTTCCCCCCGTACAGGTAAGTACAAGGTACGTTGCTGTTGGTTCTCGACACATTTGAGATGCTGCCGATGAATCCTTTAGTCATATCTCTATACATAAATCTAATTTTTTCTAATAGGATGTTCTCGTATTTTTGTTTGAGAGAGCTGTTAGCAAGAACTTCTAAGCTACTTTCCATGTTAATGCCTACCATACTATCGGCTATAATTACGTTTTCTTGATTGCTAAATAC
Organism: Sinhomidia bicolor; assembly: GCA_027743785.1. NCBI lineage: Eukaryota > Metazoa > Arthropoda > Collembola > Entomobryomorpha > Entomobryidae > Sinhomidia > Sinhomidia bicolor. The sequence goes on from JAHZMT010005334.1 coordinate 14,574, forward strand.
TTGCTCCATTGATCTTGGTACATCTTTAGGCACAACTTCCGCGCTAAGATGGGAATACATCTGGGACGTATAAAAGTTTTTAATGACTACACAAGAAAACAAGCAAAGTAAAATCACAGCAATGTTTTTATAGTTTAGCTGTCTTTCAAAATTTTTGCCATCGTCGCTTTGTTCTAGCAATTGGGAAATTGCCCACCTGCAAGCGGTGCCTGATTTCATTCCAGTCAATTTAAGAGTTACCGGGACTACAATAATCAGTAACATAAAACACATCCACACATCCCATTCAAATGGCATTAGAAGTGCTGACCAATTCATACGAGTTTGCACAAATTCTTCCATTCCTAACACAACAACAAATCGCATCCCTTCAAAATAGGTGTCAGCAGCAATGATACTTGAATCGTCAAAGGGATAAAACTGTCGTTCATAGTTCAATGGTTCGCTTGCAAACCAAATTGTATCGCAAACGCTTTTTGTACAGTTTAAATGTTTGAGCACAACAACTTTCATACAGTTTTTATCTTGAAGGAGAGAGATCTGCCGCTTGGAATGTTTTAAAACTCCATCGTAACAGCCGGCCAACGTGCTTGGATGATTTGCGATGGATTCCGTGTCGTCATAAGCTCCAAAGCTGTTCATTTTATTGTGAAACGTTTTCCAAATGTTGTCTAGGTTTTCTAAGGTATCAGGAGTGTATGGAACATGAACTAATATTGCTGTTTGAAAAATTACATGTGCATTCCGTTCCGAAAATGTTAATTTGTCACAAGAAATACAAGCTATATTGAAATTAAACAAGTTTTCATTTGAGTTATATGTTAGTACGATTAACCTCGCCATAGATAGAATGCGAGGTATTGAAATAAACGTAGAGGTGTTAGCAGAATTCATCGAGATGGGTTTTAGTTCGAAGGGAACTGCGATTGCGTAGTGAGGTCGAACAAATTTAGTCAATGGAAACCATGAAGTTTCGACTGGAAGATCGAGAACAAGTTCAAGTTTGTCTTCAGTAATTTGGTTTAGAAGTGAATAATTATATTGAACAAAGAGAATGTCACAACTGGGAATATGCTTTCTTGTAAAAAATACCGCTGAAGAACTGTCAAGATGGAATTTCAGCATAATGACATTTTCAAGCTTTAGGGCTGTTTGTAGTGTACATTTGACTGAATTTGAGTCCATTCTATTTTCTATTTGAAAGTAATTTTCTGGGAACACATGTGTGCACAAATTAAAAATTTTGAGGAATGTTACAATTTTTTGATGAGAGTCTGTCATCGTTGTAGAAATACTAGAAGTAAGCTATACGTGCACGGGTATGCATTTTATCAAAAAAGTAGTACAGTTTTTGTGGAAAGTTTCATTTCAAAGCATTTGTACAAATAACTTGCACTTGTGCTGCTTTATAAATGAAGACAGTTACAAAACCATGTGCATAACACAAATGTCTGACAATGTGTCAACTTACGTCTTAAATAAGTATAGAGTAAAAGATTACGCAAAATGTTTACCCTGATCGCGTGCTAAATTCGACATGCATTTTGAATTAAAATACATACTTGAAAAAAACCTTAAAATAAATACATTTACGTGTTGACTATTTATTGTTTGTTGTTGAATAAAACTTGGCCACGAGTTTTCTTTTCTATTTCAAGAAGCTTTAAAAATTTCAAAATATATACCATCATTTTCTAAATGTTATTACAGGGTGTCAGGCTAAATATTTGTTCTCCAAGTTTTTATTTATTGTTTACAAGATTTGCAATTGTTTGGCAAGCACTAAGCTTGGTTCGGTTTATGTACTACTCCTAATTTTCTAATTTGAAGTTAATATTGCAAACATTATAAATTACAAACACTTGCAAATTCAAAGTTGTCATTTTAAAATCCGAAAGCATTTTGTGCATTTCCGTGAGAAACGATATTGCATATATGCAAGTACATAGGTATGTTCATTTCTTTCCTTGTAAGCTAGGTAGTCAGTACCTCAGATTATCATTTAAAGTTAACTAACAAACTAACAAGTTTTTCAAGTTTTTTACTTGGGTGCCTCCAAAAGCAACAACTGGCCACAGGATGAAACCATAAAGTCTAAGCATTTTAAAGGTGTCGATTTATCAACAAAGTTGCCCGCGTTTATCATAATTTTAAACGGTTTACAAGACACGTACAATCTCTGTTTCCACCTAACATACCGTTTTGACTCCTCACTGTGGCGTCTTGTTGAGTTTACGTATAGCATTACTTTGGAACATGAGTACAGTCTTGCCATTCCTCCAATAAGAAATAAAATTATCAACATAGCTCCAATTATAAGCGTAATGCACATTAGAACAAAAAGTATTCCTTGTCCGTTTGCATATCTGGAATTTTGAACCAGAGTTAGCAACGCCATAGAAGGTACAGCTATGCTACCACCTATAAGAAGAATTATTGGAGTTCCGCGCGTTAAGTCGCTCGCTAGTTCTATTAAAAGCTGTAGCGTCCTGAGGGCTACAGCGTGTTGATGCATAGAGATAAAATTGTCCCTGTCCACATCCTTGAATCTGCCAATTAAACAACAAATAAATTAGTGTTTAGACTGAACATGGCAAACTTTTTGTCTCCGATTTCGCTGAAAATTGGTGGGATAATAGATTTTGATGCGCTGATTACGAATCCGTAATTATATCTGAGATTCATTTATACTGGCGCTCTCTAGAAGGCAAAAAAGGCAGGAATTTAATTTTTCTCAGAATTTTACTGAAAATTGCCTAGGTGGTACTTTTAAATACGCTCACTAACGTGGCATAATTATTTTTTTAATTTTTACCTGTAGCGCCCTCTAGACTGCAAAAAAGGTCTAGAGGGCGCTATAAGCATAAATTTCAGCGTATCTATCCTATAAAAATCAGCGTATCTAAAAGTACCCCATAGGCAATTTTCAGCCAATTCTGAGAAAAATTATATTCCCCCTTTTTTGCCTTCTAGAGAAAGCCAGTATCAATGAATCTCCCATACAATTACGGATTCGTAATCAGCGCATCAAAATCTATTATCCCACCAATTTTCGGAGACAAAACGTTTGTGTCATGTTCAGCCTTAACACTAATAGTATGGCAATTTACATAAAAGTTTAATTTAACTCAAATTTTTTTTTGAAAAACTACTTACCCATCCACCATATTAATCGGCGCTGTAATCGCTAACATATGCAGAATAATCACAGCAAATACAGTGCAATGCATTGCAAATGTCCACATGTACCAGTTGTACAAATAGATGAATATCGTTCCTGGGATTTTAACTTTACTACTTAAAAAACTGTTATCGTTCAAATTTAGGAAAATCCAGTATCCAGCTAGAGAAAGCTTTTGAGGTTGCAAGGTTGGCAGTATGAATACCACAGCCATAGGTAATGCAACATCGACAAACTTTCCCAAATATGCCAACAGAAAGTACAGTTGCTCCAAAGTTGACTTGCTAATAAATTTGGAGCGCTTTTTCTTACGAGCAAGGTCATACTGCACAAGTCCGGTAATGAAATCTGCAATGTCGTCAACTTTAGAGTTGCAAATATGCACATGAACGTTTAAAATAATGGAGAGAACTGCAGTGAGAAAAATGTCAATTCGGTGGTGTAGCGGTGCATTCTTCTCTCGCGAAAAATAATACTGAGCAGTAAGGATTACTGCAGTAAGACAGGATGCGAATCGTTTTCTTAACAAATTTCTCTTGAACTGCTTGTTAGTTATTGGCTTTAGCTTGCATTTGCTAGTAGTAGTTTTTTCAGAATGCCATTCCAATGGAATCGATTTAAGCAATCCTTGAATATCTCTATTTGTTCCATAGTGATGTACAATATCAACCATGCTGGCAACAGTACTTTACTCTTCCAGTCAAGAAACTAGTCGGGGAAGGATAATATGCAACGCAAGTGTTTTTGGAAATAATATTGAGAAACACTTTTAAGTCCACAAGTACAAGAATAATTTGATGGTGAAATCTATTGGGTCCCAGTACTCCCAGTGGAAAGTTTGTTAGTTATTCGCCGTAAATAATTACTATTCTTTATATATTTATATGCCTCCACGTTTTTGCCTTGTTGGTTAATTATTTATTGTATATATGTGTATACGCTTATATTCGTATTTAACTTGATCGGCAATACTTCGGTTGAAAATTTAGATAGTGATAGATAAGCTTTTTCCACAAAAGCGTTTCCCTCTGTCAGCGATTTCGATATGACAATAAATAATTCTATTGTTGTGACCGCTTTCTTCGATAGATTAGGATACAAAACAGTAGTACGTTTGCTTAAATTTATTTTGAAATTAAAAACATTAGAAGTATACAAGCTCAAGGGGATATCAAAATATTTTATTTAAGAATATTTAAATTATAATTAAGAAAGAGAGAGTTTGTTCGTCTTTATAATTCTAAATGCCTCATTTTTTCTCGTTCAAAGGAAAATTGAGTTTTGCACCATATCTACATAAATCGACTACAAATACATGGTTATTTTGCTCCATAAGAAATAATAAAAAAGCAAACTTTTAAAATGATGTGACAGAGAGAAGTTATTCACGATTTCAAAGTTATTAGGGTCATTTAGGCAAGATTAAAAAGTTATTGGAGTCATTTAGGCAAGATTTTAAAATTATTTGAGTCATTTAGGCATGACTCTCAAGATACCCCAGTCATTTAGGCATGATTCTCAAGTTACCCCATTCGTATGTGCAACAGGTT
>JAHZMT010005335.1:0-20885 GCA_027743785.1 Sinhomidia bicolor
AATTATTGTCAAATCCAGACATTCCAGTACTAGTTATAGCTGGTGAATTCGACTCCCCCGAGTTTCGTCGACAGTCAAACGAGTACGCCGCAAAGCTACGGACGGTTTATAAAAATGTGCAATTAGTAATTTCTCCGGAGGACGATCATTTCACATTAGTCGAACGGCTCTCGTGCTTGGACAACGATTCTTCACCTGCGAGACATGTTTTGAGCATTTTAACATCTATGAAATCAATAAAATGAATAAATTGATGTCGAATCAAATTTATTATTTGCGTGATAAATTCAATAAAATGGTTGGTATTCATGCATGCAATGCCTTTGTTTCTTACCCTTTTCCAGTTAAAAATTTGCGTGCAAAAATATTACCTATATACCTAAATCATATTTCATTTTGAGTCCTAGCTCGATTCAACCATGTTCTTCATTTAAATATATACCCAGTTCAATCCAAGAGCAGTTTTGAAGGCTTATCATGGTCGATGGAGTTTTCTGTTGATTGTTCACCAACACTGACTTTAGGGTCATTAGAGAAAACCACAACATGATAATAAATAGGTAACGCATTACTATTACTTGGACAAGGATACTTATTTACATAATATTAAGCGCTATCCCCTTATTAACTTGTGATTTTGGTACTGATCCGTTCTTCATACAACAATAATTAAAATGTTCATATCGTTTTTTAACCCCGATTTTTGTCTATATTTATTAACAATATTAAATATTATTCGAGCTAGTGTAAAAGGGGAAGAAAATACTTCTTCAGTGAATCCCCCAGATATATTGTTAACTCGTTACCAGCATTCAAAGGAATGGATTGATTTTAAAGATGAGGAATCTGATACGGATATTCCCAAAAGGGATGGAAATGATTACATTGTTGGTGATACTAAGAGTATCAGCGGTATTTTACTGTTGTGCAACGCATCCTATCCAGTTTATTGGGTAATGACGGATGTAAAGGTAAGAAACTTATTGAGCGTAGATAAAAATCGGAAGTAGGTGCCTTCTATTATTCAAAAATGATAAAAATTTGTTTCGTCATCCAGCCAGTTGATTTTGATGCAATAGAATCTAACTCCGAAGCCATTATCGATGCTGACGGAGAATGGTCTGCTGCCGAACCCAAAGAATTCATAACTTACCTTGAATTACTCAATGACGCCAGCTTTACTGGTTTGTACACATGTCGTTCAGTGGAAAACGCCAACCTTAGTATGAGTACTTATCTATTTCTTCCTGGCCGGAAAAAGCAGGCAAAAACGCTACTGAACGCAGGAGATGAGCTAAACGTTGGTTTAAACGGAGATGATTTGGTTATTATTCCATGCAAAATTTCCAGAAAGAATGCAGAAGTTTTACTTGCTAAGGACGATGTAATTTAGTAACATAAACGTTTTTCTCTTACATCTGAAATTTTGTAAAAAAAAAGAAAAAGAAAATAGTGCAACTTGTACAATAATGTAAAACCTTTATCTGGGTGTTAGGGAACTGGAAACTGGACCACTTTAACATTAAAGAGAAACTTTGATCCGAAATTGGGATTTACTATTGATAAAAGTGAGGTTGAATTAATAGTTGGGAAGTACAAATGCTCTGTAGAAGAACCATCCGAGGAAGTTATCGTTAATGTTGTGCAAGGTACAGAAGGCACTTATAATAACTCTACTATTGAAAAGATTTTTAACTTTTTAACACCACATTTTTTGCCAATGCAGAATCTCATAAAGAGACCCCATTTCCGCTTCAAAACGAAATTGGTGGAACTGCTCACTGGGGACGTCGAAAAGGATTGGGTGGTGGTGGAATTCAATGTTGTTCCAATAGTTCAACATCTCCCAAGTTGCTTGTTGTAACATGTCATAATCTACCAGAATGTGAGATGAAGAAAGTGATATGGATGCATCTCTGGCCCAATGTAATTTTCTCATCAACTCGTATGTACCTATTATTTGGAAACAATTAGACAATTTTGAAATACACTGTTGTTGTTACTGTTATTGTAGATTACAACCACTAAAACACCAGGTGTAACGGCTACTTCAAAAAGTTCTGCTGACTCCTGTTACTATACACGAAGCTACTATGGTTTATTTATAAGACCTTTCTTGATTCAGTGTATTGGGGACGGGATAAATATATCGGGGCAATATGCAACTGAATTTTCCTCTCAAGACAACGATAAGATGAACTTTGGTTGTTACAATTTATCGTTTGTCAAACCTGTCTCTCATATTTTATTACAACCAATCATTAATAATTTATCAATAATTTAAATTAATATGATCATTTGACATTGATGCGACCAACAGTGCTGTCTTCATCCATTGAAAATACAACATACAATGAGGAGACGTCCGTAAGACTTAGAATACTTAGGTGGAAAAATTATACAACCTGGAGAGGAGCGGAAAGACATGCTTTTCAACTTGTTAACTTAAACAAAACGGATCTATGCACAGGGGATAAATTTGTAATTAGTTGTTGTGGTCTATATTACCACCACGCGATAGGCAGAATGCAACGGATTGTCTGGAAGAATGGCACAACAACGTTACTAGAAAGTTAATAAAACTCTATATATAGTCATTTATAGACTCCATTTCTAAATCTTGACAAATTTATATTATTAACACGATGATTAACATGTGTATAATTTTTTAGCACCAGAAAAAGATGAGTATGGATTAGACAAATATCCATATGTCAAGGACTTTTGTTATACGTATGCGTACGACGAGGATAATATGGAGTATCTTTTAACAGCAGATGAAAACATGAGCCACTTTGAGTGCATTGTCCCTCGTTGGTACGATAGGAAACCGACCGTAAAAACGATAAAGTTGAACATTAAGGGTACATTATATTTTTTTTATAAATATATCCATTAAGTATTTTTTTTAGTTGCAAAAGAAAGTTAGTTCTTCCTCGCACATTTTCTGCCCTCTATGTATATATACGTATAATATTAATATACTGATGACAGAATGTTGATGCTATACACATCACAAACAATGCAAATATATTTTTTTTTCAACTGCATTTTCTGTCATATGGTTTGGTCTGTAATTTTCGCGTAGAGCCGAAGGAACCTGTTATTGCATCCGCCGAAGACATTGTAAATGTTACTTATAATGAGAACCAACTGGGTTTGTTACAGCTGGAGTGCAAATTGTCTCAAGGAACTCCTCGGCCGCAGATGGCTTGGACAAAAGATACCTTTGTAGTGATCTGCTTTCCACGAAATAATATTACAACCACAATTTACAATTGAGCAAGAAGAGAGATTTACTTGCACATGTATGTATACTATAATTTACAAAAGTACATTTTAAAATATTTTGGATTTTGCAGAAACTTAACCAGACAGATAAACATTGGTCTATGATAAACAACAACACAGTGCCTGAGCATCGTAGTCTAAACTTGTTGTTTATGAGGGCTTCAAAATCCATTGTAGGGAGATATGAGTGTGCAGCAAACAACAGTGAAGGGAAAGCTCTGAAAATATTCATTGTGAACATTATTCGTAATACCAGATTACAAAATTAATACCAACCTTCATTCATGATAAACGGTAATGCATGTTAGTATTTTACTTTCACAGCGCGCACCTATTTGGACTATTGGATAGCGCTAATAGTATTTGGTGGATTCTTTGTGATAATAATTTGCTGTGGATTACGTATTTCAACTCTGGAGAAGAAAATGTCTCCAAAGCAAGTGGGACCGATTAAATTTATAGAAGATTAATTACATCAATTCGCAGAACCTGATAACTGTTGAGCGGTTTACCATATTAAAAAACTTTTAAAGAGTTTATTTCATAGTACAACAAATAAATTACATTCATTTTTATTACGTTTAATCATCACAGACATAGGAGGTAAAAATTCTTGGGAAATCACTATTGCACAATACTGTCGTTCTACGCAAGTACATCAATATGCTTAAAGCCACTATGCAATACTATCATCTATAAGGTTATAAGGCCTATTATTTTGAATTTAGTTTGTATTCATCTAAATAAAACTATTTGAAATAAATGCTTATTTAAGAAATGTTATTGAGCTATTGAGCAGTTCAGTCGTATTTGTTGAATAGTAAAAAGGTTTTTTAAAACACCACTGCCATCACCAAAGGATTATCATTATCGCACAGTGAATCGCATTATCGCATATGAATGTACATGTGTACATAAATAAAGATATCACTTTTCTTTTAAATTAAGTAGCTGCTTCGAATATTAAAGGATCATGCATAGGTAGTGTTTCTTCATTGTTACTGCTGGAGGCTTCTCCTCGATGATTTTTGTCAAATTTAATACTTCTGGTTGAGACGGTTTGCATTTCAACTGACTTGCCCTTTTCATCAAAATGATATTCACCACTGCTCGCCACCAAGGCATTTGGATATGGGTCTGGCCCGATTAAACTTAAAATAACCGGGAGGAAAATGAGTCCATGGAAAAGTCCAAATCCGACAACAATGGTAAATATCTGAAAGAGAAACGGTTCGTTATTGACATAGTTCATTTTTGTCGAGATTTCAATATACAGATTGTCCATTTTCTCAAAACAAAAATTGTAAGAATTCTGCCTCGCCTTATAAAATGAAATAAACGCAAGGGATTGAGATCTAGCCAACAGGCTAATAGATATGAAGGTACTAAATCCTCCATTGAGTACTGCCGGTCCAATATTTCGAAGGGCTTGCTTTGCCCGACTATTTCGACTTCCAGAGCATGTCATAAATGCAAGACCTGGTAGAAAGAACATTTTTATATTTAGGTATTTTACTTTTAACGCTAAACATGAAATGAAAATAATTATCTTGTTACCTATATGACTCGCGTAGTCAACACAGAGTCCAATAGCCAACACAATATCAATGCATGATACCATATTTATGGTTAACCCCCAAAAGTACATAAAGCCACCGACATTTATGATGGTGAAAATAACACATACACCACACAAAAGGCACATGCGTAGGTTTGCCAATAGGAAAAATATTGTTATCATGACACAAGCCAAAGACAGAGCCACACTTCGATACAGCTCCGCAGTAATCAACTGTTGAACGTTGTAAAAGAACATTAGTTTAAACTTTGTTCACACAGTTATCAGCAGACGCGTTGTACTCGTTGAATGGATGTTTTAAGAAACCTACCTCATCTGATTCCCATGTCACAAATCCAGTTGTCCAAGCAAACATTCTACCATCAGAGTTATTATTGAACGTCAAGTTGGCATTTTTTACAAGTGCCTTTACTGCATGCATTCCTGGAATGTGTTCTTCAGGCCCGTGGAAATACTTGAATCGGAATGGCATTAGAACCATCTGAAAAATATCATGTTCAGCGGAACCAAACATTTAGAACTTTATTTTGCTCATTTATTTCTCTTGGGTGTTTTATACATCTATGGTTTTAACTGTTGTAGGAATTACCTTTACAGGTGGGAGCTTATCTCCACAGCTAAAATTGCCAGCCACTTTAAAGTAAGCTCGATGCTTTGAGCCAGCGGGACTGTATAAAAATTTTCCCATGTATTTTTGAAGTTTGTTTGGAGGTATGGGTTTCTTTGGAATATCTGAAGTAAAAAGGGAAGAATAAACCAATGAATCTAGTTTTGAAACAAATAATTTGACCTATCATAGACCAACAAAGTATTTTAAATATTTTCTTTCACTAACTTGTTTTAAAGTTTTTGTTCGAGTACTCCTTAAAGTCTTCATACCAATTATCAAACTGGTATACATTTTCCGACCCTTTGAAGTCATTCACAAACTTATCCATTTGTGGCAGGCTTTCAGTCCAATTCACTTGATCCGCGACAATGAAACCCGGAAAGCCAATGCCAGGATAACTAATTTCTCTCTTCATGAGAAACTGGGATAAATGAGAATCATCAGGAAGGAACCAAATAGGGTCGAATTCTTGACGAAGTTTGGTGTTACCATAAATTGTAACACAAAGACATCCAATTGTGATAGTCATGACTAAAGTCTATATAGTTGTAAACATGAAAATATTATTGTAGGCCCAAATAGCATACATAACAATATCACAGATCAAATTCAACCTGTAATTACTTTTGCCACGGGAGTGAACAAATATTTGGAAAAATATTCATCAAAAAATATTTGCGCGTAGCTTTTCTGGCTGTAGCTGTTTGGGATAAATTCATCATCTCTGTACCGAATGCAGCATAGGAATGCGTTTCTCCTGTTTTCAATCCGCTTTTGGTCAATGGTAAACCATGCAACAAAGAAGGTTGACTGCAAAAGGAATATACCTAGAATTCCAATAGCAGCATAAATGCAGAAAGATTGAAGACCTGGCAAAATCTGAAAATAAAAAAATCCATACTAAATTGTAAGCACAGAGTACGAAGCACACGTCATTTTTTTGCAACAAAATTTACGTTCATCGACATCATCATCAAGATAATCAAATAGAAATGTAATGGACTATAATCTAATAGTACAACGTACCCCAATAATGCATCAAAATCAAAAAGCAAGTTACATTATTTTTCATTAAGCTTCAATTTCATTATTTTTTCTGTTGCTGTAATATGCATTGCACCAATTGTTCAAAGCCAAGGTAGCCAAGTATTATTATATTTTTGTACGTACTGTCGATGCGCCGACACCAAACGCTGCAATGTCAGTAAGAGAAGTCACTGTGATGGACACACCAGCGTGCTTTAGTGCCATACCCATACGGTCAGGAATTGAGATTTTGCTTCGTTTGGACAGGCAGTCAGGAAATAGATTGTTCCAGCATTGCATGATTACAAACATGTCATCAACTCCAATGCCCAGGAGCAAAAAGGGCAGTATTTTATTTACAGGACCATACACAATTCCACAGAAAAAACCTATTCCGTAGGATATAACCACGGACAAGACTACACAGCTTATTCCAGCGATTGAGAGGTACGGCTGAAAGTCATTGCACAAAAAAACACATACGTCAATGAAACTTAATTTACCTTTGCATACAGCAGTCAACAGAAATATAAAATCTGGTTGACCATCAACTTGAAAAAAAATTCTGAACATCTTTGTTCTTCACGTGAACGTTGTAGAAGAAGACAAAAAGGAGAAAACGATACTTAACATTATAAATGACATTACTAGATAAACATAATTTATGATATGATGTACAAATGTACTGTAGTAGTCTTACCCGTTGCTCAACCATATTGAACTTGCCCAGCATTGTACTGACATAAAGAAACATGACAAAAAATCCAGCGACTAGCATCAGTCCATCATCAAATATGAGACCCTGACTGATATCGCCAAAACTGCAAAATTATCAAAATATTCAGAAAACGTGCTGGTAAATTGCTTGTACTTTGTAAAGTTTATCTAAGCATACAAAATTACTGTAGCAAGTATACACATAATCGTTTAAACTTGTCTTTTCTTTAATTGCGCCTTTTCTGGTTTATTTTTTCTATGCCGTATCGCTCTTTATCAGAGGCACAATTTAATTACGGAACACTTAAACACGAATGTAATCTGCTAGAATCATTTAACGTTGTTGAACATACATACCTTCGTCCTGTAGCGAAATACAGCCTCGTTCCGTCCGGCATATTTTTAGTGATGCTATCCATCAAATTGATAAACTCTGTTTCCCACGCCAAACCGGTTACATCTGCCACTTCTCCGGTTCCCAAATCAGGAACAGAACGGCCCGCCCTTACTTCGCTTTGGTTAATTGCAACGAACCATTTTAGTGCAATTGATTGAGCCTTAATGATATGACCTTTCGAGTTCTTTTCTATTGTGCCCCCCAAGTCTGCTGTGTAGTTTACAACTCGCCCAAATACCGGACTGTCAATTTTATTAGTTTATTTGTTTCATTAAAAAATTTACTTTTTTTCTTTTTAGCATAAGTCGAATTTAGCAATATTTAGTTGTGTACCTAATCAAACGTGTATTAAATATATCAGCGATTTCTTCTTTGGTCAGTTGACTAATTTCAGTTCGATTGTACGACCAAAGCTCAAGGGGATTCACCTCCCAGCAAGCATGGTCCAAATTATCCACAATTGAACAGTAAACATCCTCTGGTAAGCTTAACATAGGATCAAAACTTCGAACATCATCGGTATTTGCATTGTTACTAAAGCCACTTGTGAAAAAGTCGGAATCATCAAATTCTACAAAACCAGCAAACGCTGAGCCAAACAAGTCATCGTGTTCGTGGTGATGAAGCACTTCTGTTTCATTTTTTGCAGACCTTCTTCTTCTTCGTCTTCTGTCCGAGTCAAACTTTGTGATTGGTAATCTGAAATAATGAATTTTATTGTTGACACGGTCATGTGAGTAGTAATAATTTCTATACATCAATCCTACCAAATATCATTGACGTAAAATTAGCAACGACTGGATAAAGGACACAAAGTGTTCTGTTTAAGTTTTTAGTAATTTTTATCATTAAAAAATAGCAAACTTTCATTAAGTGCCTAAACATCTCCAGAAAATATCATTGCATCTTACATCTTAATGGAGAAAATTCGTTAGCTCAAGAGCAGTGCATAAAATGTTATTACCTGTGTACGCCTACATTGCAGAAACTATTAAGGTGAATGACTATTAAAAATGACATAAGCACCATGCAAGCAGCTCTTGACCATGAACCCGAGTAACGTGAGAAATACACACGACATTTATTTTATGCACTGCACTGTTAAAGTTTTCTTGTCATTGATTTTTTAAGTAGGTATATCTGATTAATAATTTTTGTTTGCTTTTCAATAATGAAGTTCATTCGATTCTGAAAAGGGTCATTTAGCTATCGCTGATGAATGAGTTAGATTTTACACAGTAAGCTAGCGATAACTTCATTTTGTGCATGTGAGTCTACATTATATTAAAAACCGTCTAAAAGTTCCATATTGTCCACGTCCACATGTGTACTTAAAATACAATGCTAAAGTATTTTGAACTGCTTATTGTCATAAGTCTTCGATTGAAGGATATTTATATTAATATTTTCCATAGATAATAGTACTTTCTGAAGTTTAAAGACAGCAATAACCTACCGCTGACTGTTGGTCATTGAGAAAAAATGATTATTGCAGCTTTGTATAATTATATTATGCGTAAGTATGAAGGAATGGTAGGCGTTCTTGTCATTGTGTGGTCAGTATAGGTCAGCAACAGCATCATAGTGTAATTGTGTGTAGGTATGTAATTTATGATTTTTTTGACACGTTACGTGTATAAGTATAATGCGCGTTCCAGCATTGCCATTTTAGCATTGTTTTAACTTTGCACGTGACAAGGAAAAAATTGTACCTGAAACAAATGTCTTCCCATTTCTTCCCATCCATCACGGAAATATTTTTGACCTTCTCATGGATATCTAAAATCTATAATAAAAAATTCAAAATTTAATCACACCATAAAATTTTAGGGGAAACAAAAATGATGATACCACGCAGTAACAAAAAACAAGGATAAAGAAATCAAATATATGTATGTATTTTTGTAAAGCAGACAGTAATTAATATTTTGTAATGTTCAAACGTTGTTTTTTTCACATTCGCAATGTTTTACAAACCATCATCATTATGTCAGGGTCTAGCACATTTTCTGCTGTGATGATCACATGACTCTGACGAATAGGTGAAGGGAAGTTATCACGAAGCCATTCAGTGTTCAGTGCAAACGAGGAGTCTCTAGGAATCCACAGCCGGTCAGGTCTATTCTCTAATTCGAAATTAACTAGTCCTAGTCCACAAATGGCAGTGATTAACAAGCAGCCAGTAATAAAATAGTAAGGATAACTCGCCACAACAACTCCCCATCTACAAAAGTTTAAAAACATGCTAAATTAACAAATTGAACTTACGCTTGAGCTAAAGATTTTTCAAAAAAAGGTTAACGAAATTTCCACCTTGCGTTCACATAAAAGCAAAAGTAATGAGTTTGAAAAAAGACTTGAGGTGCTTCTCTTTTTATTGTACACACATTTACTCATTGTTATTGTTCTCAATACCTAAAAACTAAACCAAAGCCAATGAATTGTATTTGCAACTGTACATAATTACTCTATATTCAAACGTATTTTTTAAAATCTCATTTGTTAAATTCCCAAGAGCATTTCAATTCTCACAGATCTGACTTATTACTCAATAGCAGTGCATTTAATAATACTTATTGTTATTTAATAAGCGTTTATATGTATCTTACAGCACATTTGTAGTGATAATCCTTGTACTAATAATGCTTTTTGTAACTGGGCAAGCATATAGAGCACTGCAGAATATTATATTTTTGCATTTTTTTCCATCATATAGCTTCTTATAAGTTTGCTCTGTTCACTTGTATATATATACAACTCAAGTAAAATTGTTGTTTCCTACTATATTATGTCTTCCTTTCCTTTTCCTTGCAATTTTGACATGGCTAACAGCATAGTTTTATTATTACTATTAATGCTTGTGTTATATGCATGCCTTTTTCATTCTTCCTCGCGTCTTAATTTGACTGCCAATAATAAGTACCGTCATCATAGTCATCAACACGGGCAAACGGTGTACGATAGATTATCTTCGTGTAGTAACAGCATATTATACAAGTGCAGTTTATACGGATGTAAAATACGATAAAAATGCCGAGTTGTCCTTAACCTTTCGAGATTTAACAAACATTATTATCATCGCACTTTGCTAGCTAGCAGTTGTTATTTTTATGATTTTCAAGCAAAGTAGTTCTCTGAAAAAAGGTTAGCTAGCGTACAACAAACAACCATCATCATCATCACCATATCATAATAATTTTTTTCATATCAAGTATGCAGCTGTTGTAAGCATTTTGCTAAAAGCAGTAACAAGAATTTTATACGCTATATGGAATACGTGCGTAGTTGTAACTAACAAACGTACGTCTGCCATATAATATTGCAATTGACTGACTACACTGCGCTGAAGCATTAACAATGTTGTTCTCTGTTGAGCTGACCTTCAGCCCTTGAAGCACGGCAAATATACGTTTAGTGCGTGACCCTAATTTAGTTTATGCACCACTCTTTGGTTGGTACAATACAATTACATTTGTAAACGTCCCTAAAGATTTCCCTTCTCACTACTTCTTGTTTAGTTTTTTTTATTATTATATGATCATTCCTGCACTTTGCCCCCTCATTATTGACGATGTTCATCATCATTACTTTGCGTGTGCATCTTGAAAGATCCTACGGTTTGCATAATTGCACTTTTCCTTCTTGTGGTGTTCCTCATGTGGTGTGGTGTGTCCTATCCTAAATTGATACTAGAATATATGACAAGGCTTGCATAACATTTTCGTCCAAATCTTACTAGTCAAACATGCAGAGTATTCTTGTTATGTACTCTCCTTTTTATTATTACAAGTATATTTTTATACGTTGGCTGTCATTTTTTTTTCATTAAGCAAGCTACTGTGTGGTGCCCATAAAATATTTAGTTTCAATGAGCAAAGCGTCAATCGTTAATCCTAATACTTGACCCAAAATTTCCATAAAATTGTATTTAAGTTTTGCGTATTATAAATCAGTTCAACTGCCAAAAAAGATGATGATCTGTTGTATAGTCTTCCTTACATTTTTGTAGTAAGGTACCTTCCCAATGATGTACGCGTGCACGCTGTATTTGTTTTGTAGGAATGACAGTGAGAGATTAATGTCCTGTAAGGTAATCTTTGGTAAATAATTTTGCTTGCTTCCTTTGAGTGCTTAAATGCAAACATTTTGTTTCCTAACTATATTCAAGGTCCGTCTAAGAGTCTATTTAGGTGGAGGTGCACGTAGCCTAAATTAACTACCTTTTAAGTGGAGAACTTGATACACAACGTAGTAAATAACAACTTCGCAAAGACTCAAAACTTTGCCAGTCAAACTGAATTCATGCATAAAAATGTTTTGACTATGTTTTTAATATAAAACATAATTTGAAAAAATAATTTTACTTACCGATAGAAAAATCTCTCCATCGACCCAGTGATTGCCAAGCTAATTTTTTGAAGACTGGTCATTGACTGACCTGTAGAGTTTCGAACTCTGGACATACCATCGTCCGCTGCTAAGTTTTTTTCTATTGGCATTTTGATATTTATATCTTAAAATTGTCGATATGATAAGCACATTCTAACTAGTCTTTACAGCAATTATTTGCGGTTTCAGGTGTCAAACACTTTTACAACCATGATTATACGGAATATGACGAAACACAAATTGTTTACACTAGATCACGTTGGTTAAACAGACTTCATGTATTAAAGGCTGCAACTTGATTAAAGGCGTATCACATTCTTTTCAATAATATTTTCCTTTTTTCATACGCTGTGAACAATGAACTGTCGAGTTCCTTCTTCCCGTCTGACTATGAGAAAACTTTTCATGTAGTTCACTTTAGGTAACCTATTTTCACCGTGTAATAATAAGTGTGAGAAGATTCGTAACAACTTGCTGTGGAAAAGTTTATATTTTATGTTACTGAAGAAAGAATAATTGTCTTTACAAATGATAAAAAATCAGTCTCCATTCTTGCCAACAGCGACTTAATGATTGGGGCTGTTATGAGTCATCTGCTAGAGAGCATCATGTGTTGAAATAAAATGTGAAAATTTGCAATTTAGGTACATATGCACCGAACTTTGGTAACTGAGAAGGTGGAAAAAACCTGTAATTTTTGTATTACAGTGTATACATAACGAATTACAATGTGTTTTGTTATTATAAATATCGCTTCAACACTTTACGGGCTGTACCATGAAATGCAACAATGGTTGAAAAATGAAAGAACCCAAGTGAACAAGAAAGGCTATTTTTTGTTTTTTCCTCTTTTTACACAGCGTTTCATCAAATTGGCAAGCATAAATTTCCAATACCACGTTACAGTGTGATAGCGTAAGACTGTTTCATTCGCCCTAACCAAACCAGTACTGAAAACAAAGGAGCAACACTGTTGTTTCAGCTATTATTATAACTTATTACGGTTGTAGTGGCTACAAACCAGCATAACAGGTAGAAATTACTATGAATATACCTAGTCGTTATCGGTCATATATATGTACTTCTAGCGTTAGTGCAAACCAACCCATCGCCAATCTTTCGGCTCTCTGGTCTGGACTCACCTACTACCTAATTCTACTATTCTCTAACACTACGCGTTCCAAAGTCCACAACTGATCGCATCTTGAAATCTTGATCTGATCATTGGTATAGTAGTGGCACCAGCAAACTTCCCGTCATCTGTACAGGCAGAGCGTGATGTGTGAGCATAAAAGCACAATAATTTAGTAATAAGCACTTGTGTTATGGACTAGTAAAATCTTGTCGATTGTTGTTACATACACTGGACAGTGAAAATGTTATGCTGCCAAAAGTTTTACTCAGTATAGAATAGAATAGAGAATGACGACTATTTTATTTCTCAGAAAAGAGCACTATTTTGTGCCAAATTCTGCGTTTACTTGACGCAAAAGATACGAGATATTTCATGTTTTTTCCCTTTTGGAACGAGTTCGGAGGGCGATCGTCATACTTTAAAATAGGTATACCAATTTTTATTATGAGAACAGTATAAACAGCACTGGATATCACATTGTAATTTATACACAATATTTGTTCCTTAGCTTGAATACGAAAATAACAATAGTTTCTTAATAGAACTTGATTTTTAATAAATATTTTGGACACCTGGACAAAATCTATTTCGAGTTTTGTTTGACGTAGGCAAATAACAACTTTCCGTTTTTTTATCTAGACAACTCCACGTTCGTTTCAGCTGATACAAGGCAACAGGGATATTATTTCTGGCTTTGTTTTTGATAAAACGTCAAGCAGAAGAAGCCATCAAGACCTTGTGTTTGTCTAGCATCGATCGGACTTCTTTATGGACACCTTCCAAGTTCCAACCATCCATGTATATATTCGTCTTTCGTCTTTATGTATTATGTATTCACCACAAACTACGACCACAACCGATCGTGTGAGGTTACCAACAACAGCAGTTGCGGTGAATCAGCGGTAGACTGTCATTGCTTGATAGAGTAGACTTGGTTAGAAAAATTTGTGATTTTTTTACTCATATTAGGTTCTAAACTTTATTTCAGCGACTTTGCAAACTTATTCGCGAACACACACCAGAACAATTTTACAGCGCAGCCGCACACAGCTCAATCAGCGTATGAGCTACTGTGGAGAATAATTTTAGCAGTTACACCAGTGTACAAGGAAATAAGCACTGCAAAAGGCGTTATGCATAATATACAATACAACAACAACAATTTAGGTACATATAGGTAAGTTAACTATTATTTGCTCATCGCTGTAATGTAAGTCTAACTATACGTGACTCTGCGTCGTAATGGTAAAGAGAAGGAAGGATGTTACATTTTTATATTGAACGTTGCCTGACATACTACGTTATTTTTAAAATTGTTTTATGCATACACTAGTCAGTGCTAGGCGTTCACACAGTTCCCATCGTTTGTATTCTCGGCATTGCAAATAGTGGTTGCAAAAATAAAAACTAAAGATACATGACGTATTATTGTGGTTTATACAATAGCAGTGGTTTGGATGTTCTTCACCTATCTGCTAATTAATTTTGCACGCAATGTTATTTGTACAGTCGAAGAATATTAGTACGCGTACTAATGATTGCCGATTTTTCGTCACCGTTTTGCAGCCGAATAAGCATTTCATACGTTTTCCTTCTTCTTTCTTTGTTGCTCTTATTACAGATTTTATCATGAAAGAATGTTTTTTATGATTTTTGAACATTTTATGCAATCCGCAGATACTAAAGTTATGTTGTGCTACCAAAATGATATTTTTATGCATATTCTGCTAATGGTCATTCTCTGGTGCCTTTTGTTTATCGGGTCAGATAGTGTTTAAGGATGATTTTTAACACAAAAAATAAATTACTTTCAGACAAAAATAAAAGAGGAGGTCTACACAACATATTAAAACGAATGGTAAATATGTACGGTAAGATTTGGACGCAATAAAAACACTCAACATACCATTTATTTGAGTTGGTTGGAACCGTTCACTTCAATTTAATTTAACACAGTGGAGCTTTCTCTGATTTGAATGGGATAATATACTTTTTGTTTCAGTTGCAGAACGAAGTTTTCGAAGAAAACACATAAGGAATTGTTAGTATCTTATGATGTAATCGTTGTAAAGAAATTAAAGTCATGTAGAATTATTTTTCTCATAAAGGTTGCAAAATCTCTGAGCTTTACTCATTGTGACGTTTTCCTTCATTTTATTTTCAAGGTTGTTCTTAATGTTTTAATTTAATTAAATGTAAAATTATTTTCCATAAATCATTGGTGTAAAGAATATTTAATTCGTGAATGAAAATGACTTTCAATCGAAAAAGTTTAGGGTCTGGAGAGACTAAATGGTACAAAAATAAATACATTTGTAGTTGGTTAAATAATTTTTTGCCTAACAAAGTTGTGCAGTAGTATCAAGCAAAAGTAAACACTTACAATTGATTAAAAAACCAAAACACTGCGAACAAATTTGTGTGGGTTTCATTATTGCTATAATTATATCTGATTTTCCAGCAATAAATCACATGTCATTGTTTAGTATGTTCTTGCTGGCATTTTAAAATTTTCATCGATTAAAAAAAATTTGAAATACATAAATAAACGATTCCTCTTATAAATCCATGCAAGTCCATTCAATGAAATACTCCTTGTACATACAATAGTAGATGTCGGTAGCAGTCAGTTCCTTTTTTACTTATAATAGCATTTACCGATCTACTCAATATACTAAGTACATAACTATAACTTTGTTTTTACAATTTACGATGCAAAGGTTTTGTTGCAAATAAGAAATTGAATAAATGGCACATAAAAATTTGGTATTAGTATTCCAAATTCCAATGTCGACTAATGCACGCTATTAAATTCCGCTATTAATGCACACTTTTGCTTTGTACATTTTTAAAGCAAATGTAGAGCATGAACTAACTTTCAAAAATAAATTATAATTTATGACGTAACTATTCTACATTTGATCTAATTATGCCTAGTCAATGGTTTACTTAGCCTGTGACAGTTCCACATAAACTTTTAAAACAAATTCTCACGGCTTATTACATACTGTAATAAAAAAGCTACAAAACAAAATCACTACACAAAAGATTTTATCTAGGTGTATAATATACTAAAATATATAATACATTTATTGATATTGCCATTATTGTAGCCATATGTCTTCTTAGCTTTGAAATAATGTAACTTGTGGTCTCTTATATTTAATTCGTTGATTCGTTTCGTTAGTACAGAAAACTTTTGAATAAGTGATGCTATGTAGCATGAGAAAATTTATTTTACTTTTCTTTAGCACTTTTTATTAATTCTCTTGCAAATCGTTCTTACTTGACTTACGTACCAAAATTTCAAATATCGTCATACTACGACCTTGGGTGCTTGTCAATGACTTCACATATTTTTTGGTCCAAGCATTGCCTCCCGTGCCTTACATTACAAAATTTCATTTTTTTTGTGAAACCAGGTTCTTTGTTTTTTTGTGTACAAAAATTTACAAATAAATGAGGGACTTAACAATTGTGTCATTGATGAAGATTATTTAACATCCAACATAAGAGTGCATTTTCTTGCATAATTTGTACTGCTGTTAGCTTACATTCGTGCACTTAATCTATGAATGGTAAGCTTTTTAAACTATTAAATATCAGTACATTAGGAATCATTAATCAAATAAAATATCAAACTTAACCTAAAATAGTTTTTGTACCTACAATGTTTATTTACTGTATGCGTGTCTTGTTACATTTTACTTACTTGCGGTTTCAAACTTTTTTTAACAAACCCGTCCTTAGCCCCTTGTACAAATTCAAAACTCAATTCAAAAAGACTCATTTCTACAAGTTTTAGGACGAAGTAGCTAGCGTTGCGTTAAATTACAACATGTGAATTAAAATGGTTTCATTTTTTACTACGTACGTACCTAATACCTATGTAATATTTTTCATGCTACAAATTGGACAATTCTCCCAATTTGTAAGCCAAGTTGTATTGCCATTGCATTGCGTGAGACAAAAAAGTTTTTGTCAAAAGAAGGCTTACGTAAAATCCTGACGAGTAATAACGAGTAATCATCACCGCTACTGCTGAGTTATTTTTTTGCTGTATTAAAATCCATCATGTTGTGATGTGATGATATTAATGGCTCTGAGAAAATGAAAGTCACATAAAAACATAATTTCAAAGAAACCACACATCTGTTACGATTCTGTATTGCTACTTACCACTACCTCCATCAAAGTGCTTAAAGAACTTACATTGTGTTCTGTCTGTATATCAAGCAAATTTGAATTCAAACTTGATCATACACATTTTCTGCATGTATGTACATACAAAAGAATTTTTATACTCGTTCTTTAATTCCGTTCTGTAGTAGATCCGAGGTAAAGATAAGTAAGTATACACAGGTAAATAATCATGGCGTCTTCTGTGTTTATAAGCAGATTTTTTGTACACCTTTTTTGCTACGCATGTAATATGCAATAGTGGATACTATCGTAATTTTAAAACTACAAAATCAAACAGCAAAAACTGTGCCCACACAGACAACACAGCTTTTTTGACGATAATTTGTGTGCTGTCATGTGCTACCTGAGCTCATGAGATTGATGAAATTCAACTAATTCAAGCATTTTTTCGACATGTTTCAATTCTAGTGAATCCACTGATCATTATGTCATAACTATTAGGTCGATCAAAAACTAAACCTTCCCCAACTATTATGACACTACACACTGTGCCGCCTATATTTTTCTGCCATCCTCGTCATCTTCAATGTATGTATACATAATGGCCTAAATAATTTTTAGACTGTTCCTCACCATAAAAAATTGAGAGTGCATTACGTGCATACAACCAAAAAGACTGTCTGTAAAGTAGTTGAAGAAAATTAATTACAAGATGGGCATTACTTACAAATCACAAGCGTATAAGCACAAAATTGCTATTGGGCAAAGGATAACATAGGATTAAAGTGTATTCACCAATGTGGTTTCATTATATGAAAAGATGGTAGTGGATACTAAAAATTTTTGGACTTGGGCAATTTTAAAAATTCGTTTTAATTTCAAAGATTATAATATGTATTTTCACAAGTGTTGTTGTTGATTATACGTACCAACTTTATTACCTTCGTACATACAACATTAGATCGTTCGGTAGAGTAGAAAGCCAGCGTAACAGTATGTACCAATTTGAACCATTGTCAGTGTAATGATTTTGAAAGTTTCATGGATAAAGATTTTAAAAGTACTCTACTGTGTTCTATTTACTTTTTATTCTCACGTGTATCTCATCTACTTCCTTTCAAGTTTGCTTCCGCTTTCACTTTCCGCTTCGTCATGCTTTTGATAAAGGTAATTGACAACCGTCAGAGCTACAGGTGTCAGCAGCTCCTTTACCACAGCACGCTTATCAGAAAATGTTCGTTTGTAGCCGTTTACTGTAATTTTGCTTTGCCTCATTTTGATCTAATTTCATTGATTTAAGTTACAAAGTAGATATAGTAGTTTCCCTATGATCCTATTTGAAAGAACTTAAATGCTAATATCAAACTATTTAATTTTTTAAAAATCTTTCCATGTGTCTATTTTTTTGGCACATTGTATGAACTTTGCCTATAATAAAACGGAACAAAATTCATTTAAATTATATTTTAAAATATATTTCGGTTGCTATTTCTGTTGTACTCACCACACTTTCTATCTCTTTCAAATTTCAAATCAGATCATCTTATGTGTACCCATATTTAATAAATCAAACTCAAGAACTACTTTTTAAAAGTTTCTAACACGATCTGGAAGCATGGAAAATTATGTATGTCATATGAGTGAATAGTGTTTCTAATTTTTGCACGTTTAAACATCAGCAAAATTCTTATAATCCCTTTGGTCATTCACCATTCACTGCTGCTCTCCACAGCAGTAATCTACAACAATATTATTTTTATTGGTAGTGCCGACATACCGGCCGGTACGATACACAATTTACCCAAGGTAATTAATGACTTAACTAAAGTGATACTGATAATTAAACAAAGCAAATCAGTGTTCAAAAGTCATTGCCATATCCCGTGCTTGCATGACTGACGTAAGCGAAAACTTATTGAACCTTTTTATTACGACTTACATAAACACTTAATGCACACTCAACTTTAACAATTACGGAATCAAAAATATTGTACGGCTACAGCAGTTTTTCCATTCCGGAGACACGTAGCAGAATGGACAAAGAAAATAAAATGAATTTGTGTTGACAATATTGTCTAAATTTTTCAGCATTAAAGGTAATGAACAATGTTAATTTTTGTAAGAACATCCGGAGTATATTTGCATTGCTCCCCTTGCAAAGTTGAGCTTATTTTCTTTTACAACTAAGGTATTTATTTTTATGGTATCAATAAAATTGCATCAGAAAATCAAAACTGAAATAAATTAGATTTGTCTTCGTTCACGTAACCCTCTTTTAAAAAGACCATTTGTCTCCAGCGTCATAAAAAGTCGTCACAATCTGAAGTGGTTGGGATTAATCAGTTTTGTTTTCTAATGTTGTGTAAGGATGTGTACAAAAGCCCGTTACGCTAAACGCTGTAATTTTACGACTAAGCACCCAGGTATCGCCAGGGCGGTTTTGTATAAAAAGCTCGAGAATTTTCAATTAAAATCACACTCTTCGCTCTCCGATCACTGCATCCAAAAATAACCCAATCCCTCTGAAAACTAACAAAAATTTAAAAACATTTGAAACCGTGTAATTTCTGATTTTCTGAATCATGAAGTTTCTGGTGTCAGTCGTTTTGTTAGGGTTAGCTTTCCAAGCTTCAGCCCGAGTAATTCAAATTTTGCCTACAGTAAGTCCAATTCAATAATTTTACAATATGGTAATCCTATATTTGGGGATAGTTGAATGCATTCTCGCAAATGTTACATATCTGTCCACAAATTCATATATATATATATTGTCTTTTGTTATACAGCAAGGATGCGGGGCTTCTATCCTGCCGGTGGAAGGGGACAACGAAAATATAGCTATTCTTCCAATTGAACAAGGAGGTGGTGTTTCCATTCTCCCCATTGAAGTTGGAGCTGGTGCTAATATCCTTCCAGTTGAAGGCGGACACGGAGCATCCATCCTTCCAGTCGAAGAATCCTCCATTGGAATCCTTCCAGTCCAACCTGGTGCATCCAACAAGCTTCCACCAACACAAGAATCATCTATTGGAATCCTCCCAGTCAAAGAGAACCCAATCGCTATTCTTCCAGTCAAGCCTGGTGCATCTAACAAGCTCCCACCAACACAAGAATCATCTATTGGAATCCTCCCAGTCGAAGAATCCTCCATTGGAATCCTTCCAGTCAAGCCTGGTGCATCCAACAAGCTCCCACCAACACAAGAATCCAACATTGGAATCCTTCCAGTCGAAGAATCCTCCATTGGAATCCTTCCCGTCAAGCCTGGTGCATCCAACAAGCTTCCACCAACACAAGAATCATCCATTGGAATTCTCCCAGTTGAAGATGAATCTGAGCTTCCAGAGTACATCTGGCCAGTCAGACCTGTTCCACCAGTTGGATTCGTTCCTCCACCAGAAAATTCTGTTCTTCCAGTTGAAGAGAGTCCAATTGCAGTACTTCCAGTAGCTCCTGGTGCATCCAACAAGCTTCCACCAACACAAGAATCATCTATTGGAATCCTTCCAGTCAAAGAATCCTACATTGGAATCCTCCCAGTCGCTCCTGGTGCATCCAACAAGCTTCCACCAACACAAGAATCATCTATTGGAATCCT
>JAHZMT010005336.1:0-15907 GCA_027743785.1 Sinhomidia bicolor
CTCAAAACCTGTTTCCCTTCCACGTGGCGAATGCCTAGAGCGTCGAAAAAATTATAAAATTCAGGCTGCGTTTTGCACACAGCCAAAGGTACTTTTGGATAGTAGGTTATGTAGCCTTGGCACATTTCATCTCTTGTGCTGGTGCCACCCTAGAAATCATCACAACAAAAGTAATGCATATTTTTTTTAAAAAAGGTGTCAGCGTATTTAAGTTGTAGAAGTAAATCACCTACGTAAGTAATATTTTTTCTTTCCGAAGCATCATACTCGCATTCCACAAGTACAATATCGCCCGGCAAAATTTTCTTTGGCGGACTGACCACTCTGCTCTGTTGAAAGTTAAAGTCGTAGTGAAGGTCTTCTGCTATTGGTGGCAACTCAACACCATCCCTAATATGTCGTATCATGAGCTTTCTTGCTGTTAGATGGCCATGTAAAACTGCGTGGGTGACTGTAATTCCGTCGGGAGGAAGCACAGATTTTGTGCATTCGGAAGTGCAGTAGGCCATATTTCGGAAGTTGGTAGCTTTTGGAGGTATCATTTGAAATTGACCAAATCTGTGGTGAATTGTTACCGTGCCAAAATCGTTCTCTCGGACGCGGTCGGTGATGAAAACGCGGACACCCGAACTGTCACTTATTCGTCAGTACGGAACACTTACATTGAATATGCTTGGGATTATCATAGTGAACCTCCAGCATAAAGTAGGTTGTGCCATTGTGTTCCTCATGCAGGGGAATCCCTCCATGGTCCGGGAGCATCAAACCTTCCGAGCCCACCGCCCACACAAATGGCACAGTGATACAATACTCGGCCCATTCTGGAGGCATGTTCCGCGTGTAGCACGTTTCCCCTGGGTGATTCACCGCCTTTTCAAAAATCTCCGCACTGCCACCAGCATGAGGTGGAACAAAGCATTCGAAAAAGTTGAAGTGGTGAAGCCATTGAAAGTTGTCTGGTTCTATTAGTGTACGATACTAAAAACACAATTTGATTATCTTCACTATACAGATTATCTTCACTATTCTGTACTATTTAAAATGTAATTATTAATTAATTCCCAAATCACAATTAACATATACCCCAATAATCTGATGCTTTCTCCCATCCTCAGTAAACTTTGGAGCCTTGAATATTTTACAGTGGTAAGTTGTATCCGTTTCCCCAGTAACTGGAACATTGTTCATTTTCACATCCCAGTAGTGAATGCTCGGGTCTGGAATTGGATTGTCATCTGGAAATCCGCTAGGAAAAACTGGAGGTGTTTTTAGGTGAACGCTTCGTCCTCCTCTAAACTCCGCGCCGTGGTAACTAGGTAGAAATCTTCCATCTTTCATCGGATGCTGGTCACTGACTGCCCAAATTAATCTAACAGTATCCTCCTAACAATTATTTGCAAAAAAGAATATTTAAAAAAAATTAGCCACCTTTTCAATTTTAGTTTTATAAAACTTATCAATACAAATTGTTACCGTAATTTCATAATCCTGCTCATTATCACAAGTGTTCCACCGTCTTCGAAACCGCACCGTTGTTCCAAACTCATTTTTTTCTGCCCACAACAACTCGTAGTCATCGTTCTTATCCTCCACAGGCGCTACATTACCCACTCCATGCAAATCCTTAAGGTGCGCCTCTCCAGTAGAGGAGTCCACCCAGCCCATAACTATATCACTGCCACGCATGGCTCCATTCGGAGAAAAACCTAAGGACACGTAACCTTTCACTGGAGCACTTATCTCCATCACCAGATACTCGGGGTCTTGGTTATTCCACCGAACATGGTAACCATTTCCCACCAAAAGATTGCCTGTCCAGTGAATTTGAGTATCTTTTAACGACGCTGCAGGCACACAACTGCTATAATACGCAAAGTGCACCAATATTAAAGCAATATTCAGTAATTGTAAATAATTTAAATGCATTTTGAAAAATGATACGATTCACAGCAAAAAATGGCGACTAAAAGGTAGCAACAACCAAGACGAGTGTTGCTTCACGGCTTCTTTGCCACTGAGGATTTTACCACCTTTTTGCAAAAATAAAAATACATTTGTTTACCTCAATTTTTGGCATTATAAAACAACTTGCCTGGCAAATGTGTATCTATAATTTTGTTGTCATTCATTTTATTTCAGTTGCGTGACCATACCCGCCTTGGTTGATGTTTAAGTAATGTGTAGCGATAAGCTATCCCAACAAGTTTGAGAGAGAAAAACTGTAGCAGAAGGCGAACAGGTAAATAATAGTAATAATAATAATAATAACATGCTTGCAATATATGTCCGACAACAGTCTGGTCACAGTGAATTGTCTAATACTTATTTGTTTTATTATACTTGCCAATCATTCAGATATTCACTAAAAGCAAAACTTGTTTGCGTTTCCAGTAACTTAAATAAACCAGCATGGTAATGGGTAGTATTAGTCAACGTAGCAGATGTCACCGAGTTCATTTGAGCGAAACTAAAAAAAACATAAAATGTATTGCTTGAATTGAAACCGGTTTGATTAATTATTTACTCTGCAGAAAAAGACATTCTCAACAGCACAGCAGAAAACTGGTAAATAAAGTTAGAAAAGGTGCAAAATGAAATGGTACTAATAATAAAATTAGAAACTACAAAAGCCATACTAATGCTAGCTGGTGGGCGACTGGTGACCATTAATAAACAATGTTTGCTTTATACTTTGTCTTCGTTTCAGGAATTTTGAGAATGCTATTATAAGCCCACGTTTATTTTTAAATGAACTAGAAATGTTGCATCTAGCACGTATTTTTTCTTGGGTGGAATGTATTCTTTTGATAAACATTTAAGGCGGTCTGGTTAATTACAGGGTCAAAAGAGATGCAACGCCAAAACAATTCATTCTGACTGCAGTCTATAATTATCAAAGTCATTCAAAAACAATTCTTTATTGTTTATATACAAAAGATTATTTTAAAAAGCTAAATAGTTTTCAGCTACATGAACTAGGAGGTTTGCTCAGACTTTGGAAAAAGGTAATTGGCCCTGTTGTTTCCACCCGTCAACTCCACACGTGTGCAATGTGCATAAATATACGTTAAATTAAAAAACCGGTCTTTCTTTGTTTTATCTGATTATTTTTTGACATTTCGTTCAGATACCAATAATAGGGCAGGCAAGAAAAACAAACTTTAAGTGTTTAAAATTTAGCATCATACGCAAGATATAAGCAGGAAAAACGAAATGACAAAATATATGCTACAGATGTTTAGTTTGCACTTTTTTAATTGCTCCAAATTCTTGTTGCAGTTACAGCTTTCAACCTGGTTGAAAAGTATGAATTATTATTTTTTTAAAAGACTTGCATAAAATTGCCTGTCTGACAGCATCTAAACTATCTAATTAAAGTGTTAATTGTTACATTAAGAAATGAATAATATTTTGGAATTGTAATTACTGTGCGACATGACCTAGTTGGCTGAAAATAACAGGGTTTTCTGCATTCGACCTAGTTAATACTTTTGCATAATTTGTCATACATGCAACGATGCAGAAGCAGACTCTATGCATTTTGAAGCGACATTGAAGCAATTAACCAATTTTTTCGTATGGGATTTGTTACTAATTATTGAATTAAGCAGCAAAAGCTGCAGTCAAAAACGCAGGCCTGTGTGTTTTATATGGGAACGTATAAGTATTTTTGCAGGGCGATGCGAACGATACATTATAAATTGTGATTGTGATCCTGCAGAACTGACAATGAGTTAGATTCAATGTCTCATACTTCTGCACGGTCACTTTACCTGAAACTAAGAACATTCTCTTTTTAAAAATGTTTGAAGATTTTCTCCACAGCAAGCTACTTATAGTAAATAATAATAATAATAATTTGAGTTTATTGTCAGCATGTATCCTCGAGAGGTAAATTACATAAGAGTATTTTGGAATGAAACCGACTTAAATTCATTACTAGAACATTTTTGCAAAGCAAATGGAATTATTTGTTTAGAGAGCTGGATTTTCTAAAAGATCTCCATTTTCTTTGTATATTTATTACATCCTTGTTAGGAATAGGAGTCGTATTGCTTAAGTAAGGATCTTTAAATAAGTAGCTGCTTGCTTAACTAGTAAGTAGAAAATAATTGAGTTTTCTTTCATGGTTTGATTTGATGTGATGCTGCCTATTTTCACTCCATTACTGGCAAAAAATTGGTCCAATTTTTTTGTACTGTCACGAAGTCCTGTGTACTTTATAAGCATATACAATTTGGTTTCAGAGCAGCAAGCAGACTGAAAATGTATCTTACAAATAATAATGTACCTTTTTATTTTATTAAAATGCTATTTACTTTTCACTAGAAGGATGCGTAACCAACTTTTATCACAAAAAAATTTAAAACATTGCTTCTTTGGTTACTACAATAGGTCATTTGAACATACGAACTTTCATCACCACGCCAAGGATATATGGCCTACTTTGAGCCTATTATTCCACCTTTTTTACTACATCCTATTCAACCGTGCAGTAGTCTAATTGTAAGTAAAAAGAACACAATGTGTGTACATTACACAATTGAATAGATTACGTGATACTTTTGAGTACTGTTCAATAGAAAGCATAACAATACGGAAGAAACTTGTAAGGTTTTTATGTTTGTACACAAAATTACTGTTAAAAATTCCTCCCTCAGAAACTCAGTTGATCCGAGACTAATTTTACAATATGCAAATATTATGTACCTATTCTACTTGTGTCTACAATTGAGTGAAAACAACTTGTCTGAACGCTCATTTATAACGCTTCCGTAAGTGTTTCATCTCAAGTAAAAACACAAACAGCCTCTCGAAACTAATGTTTTTGTTGACATCAAAGCATCATGTATTTTATTATTATTTCCTGTACACAATAAAAACAAAAGAAAAACTTGTGATGCTTCTTTGATTTGTATGAGTTCCTGCTATAATACCTAAGCATCCAAATATTTACGGGGGGAAGCTTCAGATAACAATTTTTTTCTGAAATTTAATGCTACATTTTCCATTATATTATCACGAGCACATACAACTAGTTGGCTTATAGTACAGCGAACACTACGGATACTGTAATAATCATAAATACTACAGCAGATATGACTTGGCTAGCTATCTCTTGTCGTTTTTCTTGCCTGTACTTATCCGACATGATAAATGTATCGTTAACGTAATCAAAAAGTATATACATATATGATTTATATTATCCCATATAATTCTATTAGCAGCATTTGTTTAAAGACAAGTAAAATATTACAAAGGTAGCTAAATAAATCTTTTGTGTACATTGTATTTTTTACACTTACACGCCTACTACTTTATACCTTACATTCCTTCAAAAATAAATCTTATTTTTTATGAAAAGACACGTTCAATATGGAGGAGTTTCATGAAAAAATATGATGAGATGCTATCTGCTGCTATGCTTTCTCCTGTCCATTTCTTTCTCCACCAGAGAAAACACATAAGGTAAAGTGGATGCTAACAAGGCATTACTCTTTTCTCAACAGGGCTAACACGGAGAGAAAAAAGCTTGTTTTCACCTTTTATGCTCGGTGCTGAACTATCAAAACTTGTGGGAGCATATTGATTGTTGTGTGATCACGATCGTAGCATGTTCTCGAGTGGCCTAATAAAATACGATTGTAATGTAAACAGAAGCGGTAAAAAAATTAGGTCTTGCATTGACATGATACTATGATGCTACGAATATGTGACATTTGTGTATGTATGGAAATGCTCATCTTCAAAAAGGCTTGCTTTATAATATGAAGAAAATCCTTTTTATTATGTATAATATATATCCAAGCACTTCACATTTTGGGGAAGAAGGTGCAAAATGCTACTTTGCCTATATAATGTAATCTAATATGAGGCAAAGGTCTCATTGTGTAACTGGCCTGAGACGGGACAATATACTCACTTCAACAGGTGCAGGTGAAAGCACAGTGATTTGGATTCTCGTGTTGGGACAAAAAGTGTCTCACGGAACCCCATTGCAAAATGAGTGGTGCTGGTGGTTTACATCCCACTGACAAACTAGAACCTCGCGTTTTGGAAAATAAATTGTTGACAATGAAGGGTAGAGAATTCTATGGGTCAAGAATCAAAAATAGGTTTCTAATTGGATTAATCAAATCAACCAAGACGGGGCGAGGTGAAAATGTTGAAGAAATTCATGGACAACTGTTAATCATCAGTAGCAATCCCATCTACGTGGATGAAATGGGTAAGGAAGGATATTTGTTTCTAAAAAAATAAATATGAAATGAAAATTTTCTCTTTTTACCAAAATAGATCAGCAATTACAATTCAACACGATTAATATGAGTAAACTACACTTGACAAAAGCACAACAGGCCACTTTGCGAAGGGCATCCATTTACGGGGGAGGCCGTGTTTCTGTGTACATTGCCAACTTTTTTATGAACCAGTGCGTAACAGCAGGAAACTGTCAGCTACTGAACAGCAACAGTTTACAAGTTTTGCGATTGTTGTGTGGAAGCAACTGCTCCTATCATGTAGAAGTGGATATGGAAAAAGTGATTCCAGTAACGGAGGCACAGTTGGGCGAGATAATTAAGGTGAAAATGGAAGAGGCGTTTGGTCAACACGACGATATTGTATATGAAGCAGCAAGTAGCTGCTGCAGCAGTGGGAAGAACAGTGCATCTTGTAGTGTGTCTGGAACAAGGAAAATTTTTGGAAAAACGCAATCGCCAGAAAAGCGTCACGGCTTGCTGATTGCAGAAGAGAGGGTTGGAGAAAACGAACATTTTCTGTTGTGGAAAGTGGATTCGGAACTGCTGCTAGTTGAAATGATACATCCGAAAGGACACTTGGGTTATAAAGTTTGTGTAGAATTTTTTGAGGTAGGTACATATTTGCTAAGATGATGATAAGGTAAACAAATTGGCAATTGAAATTATTTTATTTTATTATTCCGTGTATTTTGAGTTTTTGGTAACTGAGCCAATTGCTGAAGATGCATTTCATGGACCGGAAAGGACTGATAAACTGGTATCCGACACTACCAATATCAGGTCAACAATGACAGAAACCTGGCCCGCCACAAGTGGAAAAGTTTCTGAAAATAAACTGGAAGAAACGTGCAAAGGATCCAAGGAAATCGTTTCAGAAGCCCTTACTCTTTTTTCTATTCCGGATTACAAAACCTCCATTAATCAAAGCATGCTATATGCTTGGAGGGCTACCGAGATTGTGAATTTGTGCAAGGTAAGTAATAAAATAGGTTGGTTTTAAATATAATAGAAAAGTAAATTAATTCATAGTCAGTATTTCTGACCAGAACTGAACAGGAAGCATGCTTCAAAAGTGAAAATTCAGTTTAACGCATAAAAATCAATTTAAAGCGCTAATGGTTACCACTAATGCAAAAATTCATGAAAGTAATTTGTAAAGCTGTATACTTGTGTACTTACTAAACAATATTTCATTGGTGAAAGTACAATGTATACTGATTGATAACGTGTTGTATTTAATGTTAATAAATTAGACTTTACTGCTTAAAATTTGTAGGTACGACTGACCTGCAGCGTAAACTCCAGCACAGATGAACTAAAACCTGTAACAACAGAGGCAACAGTAATTGTTGGACATAAGAAAGTGCTACGTCGCAGCAACACGTTTCCGCTTGCATCCGCGAGGAAAATATATGCAAAATTTGCTGGTACCCCAGAAGTTTCTCCACCGTTTCAGCTTCACGTGATCAATACGAAGCCCGTTACCACAGAAACACCAGCTCACTCCTACAGGCAATGCTGCTTTCCTGTTAAGCTTACCCTGATGAAAGCTGTATTCTCGGATGATTGGAAGGGCAAAAGTGGGGAGAAGTGCGACAGGAGAAAGGACTGGAAAGCAAGCGATGATGGTAGTGATGCGAGTGATGAGTTTTCTGAAAGTGGTGAGCAGGATACTCATGGTAAACGCCGTACATCCAAGAAAGGTAAAGATTGTTTCGGCTTTTGGCGCTTTTGAGCAGGTAATAAGGAATCATTTAAAGTTTCCAAAAGCCAGCAACTAAATACTAATAACTCAGATGGTATATGATACATGTAAGAAAAAGATAATTGGTGTACTACATTTAGAACTGGTGGTTAATTCATCAACTTGTGCAATTTACATGTGCATACAGATGCTTTCTAATTAATTTATTATGCAGTTTACAAATATTAAAGTTAAATCTTGAAATAAAACTACTGAAATTGCTAGGAAAAATCGAATTGCACAAATTAGGCATTAGCTCATTTTGTAGTCGAGGCTAGTTATGTGACATTTATCCCTTCCGTGACATTACCTTTAAATGATATAGTTTCCTTTTGGGACGTAGACTCATTCTGTAATAGGTATGTGTATGTTTACAAAGCACGATGTTTTGGCGGAAAAAATCTCCGTGTTTGTCTGAACTTTCTTTAATTAATATTAACAAAAGTGGGCAATACACAATTTAGCAAGTTAAATAGAAATAGAACGGCGCATAACTAAACAGGAAAAAATGAGAACGATGCATACCAATGATAATAATGATTGCCACAGGCAAACAATTATGTAGAAATGGACTGAGTAAATTGAGACTGACAAATATATGAAGTGGAAAAGCTAAAACTGACGCAGAATAATCTGAAAAAGCTTAGACTGACGCGTAAACGAACTCGAAAGGCAGAGATTACGGATGAATAAACTGGGAAAGCTAAGGCCAACGTATAATTGAAATGAATAAGATGATTCTTAAATAGAAGGATCAGATTCTGAAATTTGAACAGGAAAGTAAGGAGGAGTCAGGTGAGAAATGGAATGAGAAATGAGAAAGGCATGGACGATTTTGAAATAAACAGGGAAACTGAGAATGAGAATTAAACATAAATATACAGAGAAAGCTGAGAATTGTGCATAAATGGTCTAAACAAACTGAAGACAGATTGAGCAGAAATAAACTGGTAGGGCATAAGAGTGATCTAAATAGAGGAAACTAAAATTGTCCACAATTTAAAAGGTTCAACGAAATGAACGGGGCAAGTTGAACATTTTCCACAAATAAATGCGACAACTTGATAGTGCTGCCTAAATCAACAGGGGAATCTGATAAAAATGCAATAAATGGACAAACTGAAACCAATGCATTTTTTATTTTCAGCAAACAATTTATTTTCCTCCAAACATCTCATGATAGATGCAATACTTCATATATTTTGACAAAATTGCTTCCGTTTTTCAACTGATATTCTTTCAACCAATATCCATTACTGACGATATTAAGTAACTGTTCACTTTGATCTTCTAAACATATTTAAAACAGAAGTTTGTGCAAGTATGTATATGGTGGAGTATGGTTGTATTATTTCTATCTAGCTGCCAGACATTATTTGACGGGCAAACCAAACTAGTTTGTTATTATATAGAACATATCTGCATCTAAATTTATTTTGGAATAGGTACGCCATTAATGAAAAAATTATAATACTACATACATATTAACAGAACAAGTTCATAATTATGCACGTATTTATTTAGAGCAAATGACAAAATTATTTATGCAAACAGTTAGGGCAAGTTTAAAGGAACAAACAATAGTTTTAAAGTTTAAGAATACTTACACCAGTAAAAAAATATTTTAGCATGCAAATGTCAATCACCTAGCTTTAGAATTGGAAATTACAATGGCTGATAAGAATATACACTAATTTCTGCTGCATAATATGTACTTAAAAATAATAAACAACATGAGAAACTTATTGTAATCTTGAATATGTATCTTCCCTGTAAAAATAATCTGGACTAAAAATTTACAATATATTTAAAACAACAATTTGTCTCCAAAACAATTCGTACGACTAAATCATTGTGCTACACAAATAACCAAGCA
This sequence comes from Sinhomidia bicolor, assembly GCA_027743785.1. NCBI lineage: Eukaryota > Metazoa > Arthropoda > Collembola > Entomobryomorpha > Entomobryidae > Sinhomidia > Sinhomidia bicolor. Next base: position 9,884 of record JAHZMT010005336.1, read on the forward strand.
TGTGTGTAGTATAAATGTTATAAACATGATTAGCTTATTGCAGAATTTATTTGCTTTATTATATACGTACTCTCATTTTGAATTGTTTTTATATAACAATGTGATTAAAAATTACTAGATCCAAGAAATGATTTCCTTAGATGGAATTTTTGCGTAAATTGAGTTTCTGTTTCAAAATAGCAATACATTCTTTACAGTGAAATCAAAACTCAACGCACAAAAACATATCGACAGTACGGGTCTGGGAAACTCAAGCAACGTACGGCTACTTATAACACATCTGTGATGATTAAATACGTATCAGATAGCCACTGTCTTTGATAACCATCAAGCAAAAAGTAAAGAAATATGCAAGATATACTATTCATCTTCAAAACAGTCACTGCCATTTTCAGGGATTCAGATCATCAGAATTGCCAATTTGAACAAAAGCTCATTGAAAGTTAATTTTGTTTCGGACGTATTAGGTGCGAACGCTATTTTGAAACAGACACTGAATTTACGCTAATTTCATTCATGGATTTTGATTCTTGGAGAAATGGAATTTTTTAACAAATTTTGTTTTCTAAAAATTAGTTACCTACTTGTCTATATTAAAACTTTGTGTACTACTGTATAATACGTAAAGTGAATAAAATTCTAGTGTTAGCTTCTCGAAACTCTTTATACAAGTAAAACATCGCAATACAATATGTTGATATTTATTTCAATAATAAGCTATTTATTTTGTTGATATAGACGTTAATTCAACAAATATAGTCTGTGATGCCGCACAAAGTTTATTCGCCATAATATTTGAGCACAACATTTTAAAATGTGATAGTTTACGTTTCATGTTCATTGACTATTTTCTGGATTTGCTTGTTTCACCCATCCAGAGAAAATGGCTGAACACGAAGCATAATAAATTGAATAATAAATAGTCGCATAATTTCTTAGTTTACTTCAGTAGTACATATAGACTTCGTTGTTTGAAATAACTAGTGCAATCAACTACAATGAAAATAATCCGGTCGTGCGCTATAAAAACTCTTTCCTTGCGGAAATTGTTTAAAACCAGGTCATGCCATAAATGATAACAAAACACATTGTTAGATCACAGTCGTCATAAAAGTAACATTTTACTTCGTAACTTTATTCAACTTTATTACATATTTATTTTTTACCTTATACTTAAAATAAAACCAATCTTTCACAATAAACAAAACCAACAGCAACAATGCCAGCTTTTACAATGATGAAATTTCTATTCTTCATTTCTCAAAAACACTACCAGTCCTTGACAATTGGAACAGAAAAATTTACTGTTTTATGTTTCCTACAAATCATCTCCGCCTTGAGTAGGCTTTTGTTTAACATGGATTTATTAATTATTATTTATAATTAATATTAAATAAATTTGCCTATTAACTTATTCTAAAAAATACTTTATTATGTTTACTATGTATGATGGTAAACTTAAATGGCAGGCGTAAAATTGAACGATTTCATGTCCATTTCAATTGGCCAAGTATATCAGTTGCCTGATTAGATTTTGTTTGTATAGCCAGAAAGAACGTTCGCTCCAACACAAACTTGAGGAAGTACGGACCTCTTTCCCTGTCCATTCTATGGAATGGACCTACCTGAAAATATACATTTGGACAACTCAGAAGAAAGCACCTTGACCAGCGATGGCTTGAACAGCGTTCTGAGCACTTTTGCAAAGCCCTTCCCGACATCAGTATGCATCTGCTGCCCAAGTCCAAAATCAAAAAACATAAGGCCAGTATTGCAGCGTATGTGTAAAGCAAGCCAAGCAGTAGTACTGGATGAAGGTCCTTTTTAAAAATGAGCACAGTGTACAAAATAAAAATGAGAAAAACGCTTCCCAAAATTTGTATAGCCGGCCAAATATAATCTTGGAAGCAACGATCAATTAAAGCAACAAACAGTTGAATTTGTCGATAGTGCAGTGCCATCCGTACTCGAGATTGAGTACAATTAGCTTGCTCCACAAGATTTCGAAACTCCTGTAATTTGACGTTAACTTCCAGGATGCTTAGTACTGCTGAGATTAGCATTGAAGGACTTAAAATACCCAAGGGAGAAAGCACAAATATATTTGCAAGACTGACGAAAGCGCGCAACATTACTTGAGCATTGTTGCATTGCGCACTGAAAATAAATTTTAACAAGTTACCGTGCAGACAGGGTAAAAGAAATGAAGTTAGTGGGATCAGCACACTGCAAGTGATATTCATTAAAAGAGAGCAAAGCAATAGAAAAACATACAAAGTAGGGTGATCACGGCGTTCTTCTAATAAATCTTCTTCTCTGTCACATTTATTGCCAACAATGGAGTTAAGAAGACGAGAGACGCTTTTACTGTTGTTGGTGAACAAAATAAAATTGCAAAGAATGCCAATTTTAATTAGGAAAATAATTCCAAGATACACAAAAATAAAAAGATTACGCTCAGCAGACTTTTCGGCAAAGTACAGATACAACTCAAAATTGGAAAGAATGTAGGAGAAAATAAAAAGTTGACGCCATGCGTTATTAATACAGCTTTGCTGAATTGTAATCACTGGTGTATAGTTGTTATGGGGAACAAAAGCTAATGAAACTAAACCTGCTAGTTTTGCTAATTTCAGATGTGTTTTCAGTAACTTTAAGAGAGTTTGGGGCATTTTGCAAAAATATTTTTGAAATAAATTTAAAGTTCTGCTTTTGTCTTCGACTAACGATGAGGTTGTAATGTAAGTTGTTGTAAAGTGTAAATAAATGAAGTTATTTCTTTTTGGTGGGTAATAACAGTGTAAATCAGTGTTGCAGAACTTGTAAAGAAATGTACAGTTAGAAATTGTATTTGAAATATTTTCAAGTATGACATGTGTTTATTCTGTGGTTATGCAAAAGAAAATTAGTTCCTGTTTACTCCAGATAGTACATAATTGAATTTTGCTTACAAATTCAGAGCACTTGTGCTGACTACATGAGAAGGGCGTGTTATTTAATATAACACTCAGCACAAACATTCGCTCACATAAAAGCCCAATGATGGAACAACGTCAAGCTTCAGCCTAAATCTCTTTGCCATAACGCGTTTCGCTGACGTTTCATCAGGTGGCTATTATTATACACACATATAATAGTAGGTCAATTCTAATTTTGATTCAGATAGTACTTTTGCAATTAATATTTTAAAGAAATTGTCTGATTTTGATTAATATTTTCTATCTTGCCAGTTCAAATACACCATTAAACGTTTAAACCCTAAAATATGGTTGGTTATTACACTGTCAAAGTTTCAGGTTTTAAAACCAATGAAGATAAATATTAAATATTGGCCTACTATTTTGACAATGCATGTTGCGTAATATGACCAAACGCAGACAATAGTAAGGGGAGAATGGTACATGCGCACGTACCTAAAAAAGAGTATAATTCCTGAAAGTAAAACATAAAATTACAATGATAGATGTTAGCGTATATAGATATATTATGAACATTATAAACAACATTTATTTGTTATATTACAGAATTTATTTGCTTTATTATGTACTCTTTTAAAAATTGATTTTGTAGCAATTAATTAACACATTTGAAGGGTTGATAATAACATAGCACGACTCAAATTTTTAAAAGGTAATTTTAGAAAATATTGCTTTTCAGTAATATGAGCTGTTGCAGTTTCACGTAACATATGTGTGTAATGCTGTCCGGTTCTAAAGTCATGGTAACTTGGATGAGCCTCAAATTTATCTGTACAGTTATCGCCTCCTTCGTTTTTTCAATGTTCGAGTTTGCTCCATAAAAAGGAATTTTATATTGCGAAACTTGTTGCAAATTTAAGCTCAGTAGGCATGACGAGTAAAACTTATTCAGTTGTTAATAAGGTTTGCAAGTTTCTGTCAACCCAAAAACAAATTAACAAGTATTCATTATCCTCACCTTTTATTTGATAATAAGCTAAACATTTGGTAGGCACTAATGCAGATTTAAATCCAGAACGTTGTTACTAAAATAGGTTGATAGTTTAAGAAAATAACTACACGTTTAGTGTGTGTACGGATCGCAATGGTTTTAAATTACTCAAGTCAATTAATTACTAGTTAACAAAATTGAGTGACATAAGGACAATGTAAAATAATTAAAATTTCAAATCCCCAGTTATGCTGAGAAAATAGTTTCAAGTAACTCTGTTGTAACTTTTTTAAACCAAACATCAAAAATCAAATGTGAATGAATGGTGTTGAAGTACACGTTTTTTCAATAGTGAACTTTTTTATTATTTTCATGCGTCCCTTGTGTATACCTTGAAATATGTTTTGGTCCCGAAATAAAAAGTATCTACGAAACGAGTCATCTTGTCAATTGTTGGAAAAACAATAACATGAAAAATAAACATAATAGCTTTTATCGGTTTCTGCGAGTCGCTATCAGAAATGCTTGTAATTATAGACCATAGAGAGTGCGCAAGTGTGAATTTACACTTTAGAAGAAAACTCTGTCAATCATGTAGAATAACATGAAATTGAATAATTATATACTTTCTGATTCGCATGGGGTTTTTGTGGAGAGTTCTGATAATTGTAATACTATTTAAGTATATATAATTGAAACATGTGGGTAGTAGCTGATGAATTAGCTCAGTAGAAGTTTGAGCAGCATTTACAGTATTGGGGAAACTGGATATATATCTCCAGTTGACTGAAACGAAAAGAGTACACCATCAACACGTACTAACAATAAAGCTGGAATGCAGAATGCACTGTACATTTTATAATAATCTCTTCGGCCAAAGGGAAATATTTTATTTTAAAAAGAGGATACGACACGAAGAATAAAAGTGATTTCAGCAAATCTCTAACAATAAATGATGCCAAATGATCACGATGATTCTGCCTTGTCAAAGATGACAAAGTAAAACCCGAATTTTTCTATAAAAAAGCAGAAAAAAAGTTTTTCCTTTTGTAAAATCTTGAATATTTTTAATGCTACTTCCCCCCTTGGAACGAATAAGAGAGGTGGAAGATGTGTAGAAGGCATGTTAAATGTCAACAGGCTTTAAAACGAAAAAAGTTTTGATACTTCTTCTGCTCTGTTAACTCTCAAAGCACATTGATTACTTTTCGCTCCCAAAATTGCCATGAATCACCTCAAGCACAATATAAGTCTGCTGACTACCGAGATGAGGCACCGTAACAAATTATTACATTTTTTGTTCACCAACAGTCTGTGTAAAACGTAACACGTGCCTGTAGTAATCAGTGCCAAGCTGAAGAAGCAAGGTAATTTTAGAACATTTTTTATTGGGAGTACAATAGATACAGTAGATACAATACGTATTTGGCAACAACCACTTAATTGAGGCTAATTTTAAATTTGTAATTTTAACAGTTTTTGAGATAAAGGTCAACATTTTTTTATGTTTATTTATATAATCATTTTTAGTATACATTTATATAAAAGCATACACAATTTTTATCTTTACAAAAATGGATTAGACTTACATAGTGCCTTCAAAAATAATAAGATACATTAATCAGATGAACTGAGTACAATTTTTTAGATTTCGGGTGTGAGCTAAATAAAAAAGTGCTATTCTTGAAATAAATCTTAAAAGACAATACATTTTTTTCCCAATGTTAAAAGTAACTTGTATCCTACCTAACCAGGAAGTTGACATGTGTTTAAATTTGAATACAGAAACATTAAAACTTACAAACCGGAATGTATTTTGATCACCTTGAAAACGAAAATAATATATTTTGTACATAAACTGTTGGGACTCGTCGTGCTTCAAATGATGTTCCCTATTTCAAATTCTAAAGATCCTTAATTGGTCATATTTGGTTGGGTCCACCGTTATTAATGCGTACTTTATACTCCTCTCCAGTGCCACCACTAATTGATGATCTGCTTAACGCACGTATTTCTACAATGAATAATCTCACCACTAATTAGAAACACAAAGGAATATTTTCTAGTACTTTATTATCAGTTACTTTTCGAAAATAGTTAATCACAATTCACCAG
>JAHZMT010005337.1:0-27009 GCA_027743785.1 Sinhomidia bicolor
CAAAAGAGGTAGTTTTACATAACGTAGTTAATAATGTCTATAGATGTTGAAATTAAAAAGACATATTGACAGGACAGAGATACAACAAGCTTTGTAGTCATATTCAAATAGATAAATTCATTTCAAATGGGCGTAGTAAAATAATTGAAAAAAAAATATAAAAACATAAAATTGTGATACTAGGAACGGAAGTGAGGAGCATAATCAATGGTTCAAATTGAAAAGGAAACTTACAACAAAAATGGTGTGCTTCAATAATAATAATAATAATAATGTCAATATCAATAAAGTTTTGGCATACAGAGATTGGCTTGGCATACTTTTAATCATTCAACCATGTCCAATATCTATTTGAAACTCCTAAGCATGTTTCCTAGAAGAGTAAATAGTCGACGTAGAATTAAAATAATCAAGTACCTGTTTTTGTGCCAAGGCTATTAAAAAGGATTATTCAATCCGAATTTTCCTTGTTCAATTAGTAAAGTATATATTAGACAGAATAAAAAGTTGCTCAAACAGAGCAAAGTAATTTTTTAGTCCATTTTCAAACTTCATTAATTATGTTTCAACTAGATTGCTAGTTAGCGTATACGCGTGTAAATACAGCAACAATTTGTGTTACTTTTCTGTTCTAAGCAAAGTGGGTTTTTTTCATTGTGCACGTAACCATTTTCATGGATGAACGAAATCATTTTTTATCAACTCATCTTGCTTTCAATTAGCAAGTCACAAAGGAAGTAAACTATGTCGTGTTTATTTTCCACGCCAAATAACTCAATACTGTAATTTTATTTACTTTTTAATTCAAAAGCAGCCTTGTACCATTATATTTTTTCTCTTTAATCAGGGCTTGCTTTTGTTCGCTTGCTGTACGTTTACTGCGCGAACAAACCACGATAGAAGCAGTAATAAAAAACAAATCTGTGTTTTTTCTCAGTAAAATTGAATGCCCACCATGTCTGTTTGCATCTATTCATGTAGGTAGCTCTATATGTGTAATTGAAGTTGAATGGTAAATAGTATGTGCCTAATAGGCAAATAAGCATTGTCAGTTAATTTTGATCGGTTGACTATTAGCTAGAAACCATTAGCCTGAAAGTATAAGTTCAAATATTTATCAAGTAATTCATGTTACTAATGGAGTGCAGCGAAGCCTAATTTCAGCTTATTATTTTTTCAGTTTTACAACGTTTAAATTTTTAATGCATAGTCATAATTGATGTTAATAAAATATTTATGATGATGATGTGTAATGTATGACCTTAGGATATGAATGTGAAAGTGGTTTAAAGTCAAGTCTAATTCCAGGAAAGTACTAAAGCAATAATTACTTGTTTGCAATATTAATAATAATGATAATAATAACACACACGTGTAATAAATAGTGCCACAAAAATAATAATAATTGCAATAGTGAGTAGGTAAAAATTGAGTATTGAAACAAACCAAAGGAATCCGGTTACAACAATTCCAAGACGAATGATTCCACAAAGAGGATTAATCGGGATTTGGTGTACACGTGGGCAACTGCTGCGCTTGACATATTTTTTTCCAGCTTCCTCATAGTGATTTACCACTCCATTGCCTATCATCATCATGGATACACTGAAGGGCTGGAGATGTGCAAGATGATAATGTTATACATTCATCATATTACAAATAAACATCAATCAAATGTTCCACAGTTTCGTTTTTCCACATACTACACACTACCAGTGTGCTGCTGCTGCTGTTGGCATGTGACAGGAGAAATAAAATATTTTACACTGCAAATATTCGCTGTTAAACTAAAACGTGACAACATATATGTATTGCTCATCCTTCGCACACATGAAACAATTCCATACATTTTACTGATCGGGATCCAGACAAGTCGTTTATCTCATGCACTGGGTGAGTAACCTTTTTTCTACTATGTGGTACACTTATCCGGCTTCCTTCAGGCAATTTACTGAAGGCTCTCTATCTCTCGCAGTTACTACCATGACCACCGGAACAAGCTACTCATCCATTATTCACTCTCAGTGAAAAGTGAAATATTATGTAGCAGCTTTGTGACGGTGATGGCTCCACTGTTCGTCCTTTACTTAAAACCCACTTCCACTTTTACAGTACGACTTTTCGTTATTTACTGTCACATTTAACAACGTCCACGCTGGTGGAACTCTGAAGTTTGTCCATATTTTATAAAACAGCAAATAGTAAGGAGCTGTCCTGTTTCCTAAGTGTGGCAAGGAAAAAAAAATCTACTTCACCGCGACGACTGAACTCGTACTATCGCTTTTAATCGACGGAGGAGCAGAAAGATGACAGCTTTTTTACTGGTCGCCTTCTTTCTGAACGACAAGAAAATATTATACTCGAGACGACTGCGGGTGTTGGATCCTTACTTTGGCGATTTCACTTTACCCTCTCAGAAAGATAGACTCAGCACAATCTCTTAAATGAATGTACATCTCTAAATAATAACGTTTACTTGGTAGAATCATGCCTACAATCTTTTCTATGTAGCGAATAACTAGACCAGAGGACAAAACTGTTTCAGTTTCAAATCAAAGCAAATTATCAGCAGCTCATGTACCTTCAATAAACTATTTGCTTGATTCTGTGACAACAAACCACCTGCGGTCGTATGACTAATAATAGTACCGAAAAAATGAATGTCAGCTAACGTGAATTTATTTATCCTTTTAAATTGAATTGAAATGCTACTTTTGAATGCGCCACATTTAGTTGCTAGCATAACAAAAAAATTCATACGCTTATTCCCATCCACCCGACTACAATATACATACATACTTTTCTAGATTGAGACTGAAATACGAAGCCTTCATGTCCTTATTTTGTGTGCGTTTAAGCGACAGCAGCAGCGGTAACTACCACGCATTTTTTTCTCATTTCCTATATACATAAAGCAAGCTTTGTTCACTTACCTTACCCATCGCACAATTACAACTTGCATGTATTAAAAATGCAGATGATCATGATGATGATGATGATGAGCTAGTATTAAAATTGTATTCGGTGGTTGTATATATAAGTGACATATTCAATGTGGTGGGTGGTTAGTAGACGGTAACAATTCTAGCACGCAAAAAAAAAGTTTGTATTTTTTTGGGTGGTACTCTAAAGTAGCAAGATTGTAATACTAAAAAAATAAGCATTAAATATCAAAATGCACGTTTTGGAAAAGTAGGGAAGTTTCCCCTTTTCAGTAGTACCAACAACAAAATAAAAACGACACCAAAAAAAGTGAGTGAGTGACTGACTGACTGACACTGTAGTAGTATATATGAACATGACGGATGTACTAGCTTACACAAAACACTTTAAATGCCATTTATTTAAATACCTAAATATCTACGCAGGCAGGTATTTATGTAGATTGTAGCCCTTTGTCATTTTCTTGTATAAAAGAAAAACCTCTACTGTGTGTGTATCAGCACACGACCTACTCCCTTAGTTTAAGGAAATGCTGAAAATAATGATATATTGCATTGTATTAGCATTCCTATAACGTAACGTCTTGAGAAGATTTGAAACTTCATCCTCATAATCATCAGTTTCCCTACAAAACTCATCACCACCACCAGCACTTCTCCCTTAATTTTGTGCAAAAAAATATTGCAAAAATATAGTAAAGAGGCAAGTACGTAAACAGAGATGTTTATAGAATGTCGAACGAAATGACAATAAGCGTCTCGCTTCGTTGCTGATGGCTTCCTAAATTCAACTTTTGAAGTTTTTTTTGAATATAATAATGTTAGGCTCAAAATGAGTTATACCTACCTACTTTTGCTGCCGCACTAAAAATTGACTTGCCCTCTCTCTCTCTCTCCCTGTTTGCGTACATATTCCGTGCAATGCTGTGAAAAGCCACCAAGATTCATGTTGCTATTTTATATATGCATGGCTGTGTATATATGATTTATGTTGCTGTTAAAAGTATTTTATAGTTACTATCTCTCTCAGAAAAGAACCAAGCCATATGGATGAAGATGAAACTTTAACAATAGTGTCGTATTTTTTAAAAGGGAGCGTAAAAATCCCTGTATGTACGAAAGAAACCAACAAAATGAATTAAACGAGTCTTAGATAATGTAACTAGGCTTTCTGTAGGAAATAAATTGCTTTTTAATATTATTAACAGTAAGAAGCACATGTAGAATGAATGCATGCATAAAGTATGCAAAGTAAAAAAATGATGTGATGATGAAGAAGACTCAAGTTCCTCAAATCCTTGATAATTGAACGCAGAGAAACAGAAAGAAGCTTTGTAATTAATTCTAGTAATTTTAATGTAGTTTGAAGCATGAGAAAACATTTAAGGAAATGAAATTTGTTTACTTTCATTCAAAACGCAGCTTGCAAGTGTTTTCGCCCATCGTGTATTTTAAAAGAATTACTAAAATCCTATTTACTGTCTGGTAACCTGAAAAATTGTAGAGTGTGCAAATAGGATTAGTTAGGGATGTAAGTAAATAAAGTTTGCATGATATTATTTATAATTTACTTTTTTAAATTCAAAATATATTTACACAGTACATTCAGTTGATATGATGGACTGTCACTTTGTACATTATGGGGGAAGTCAAAAGATTAAAAGTTCAAAAGTAAATACTGTAACTGGTATACATAATTGAATTGAAAAGAGCAGTTCAACTTAAGCTCTGACTTGTCATTTGTGCAGTATCAATGTAACATTACAGTTGATATTGCAAAATCTGTATGCTTGAACTCTGTGATTGATGAGTCAGCAAAGCAACTAACGGAAATTCTCAAAATTGTAATAAATGGGGTTTTTTTATTTGGTAGCTTTATTTGGTTGCGTCATTGGAATGATTGAGTGAATGAAAATTTCAACAGTTGAAAATAGCGGAAAGAGCTACCTATTTGCTTGTTATAACTAGGGTGGTTCTTATACTGGTCTTACTGTTAAGCAATGCGGTTTAATTCATTCTTTTACCAATATGCCAACTCATTCAACTCGGATCTACGCTAGTTCATATAAACTTCGGGAGTTTCCTCACAAGTCCATCTTTAGACTTCCGTTGATGTATTACGTAAGGAGAAAAACGGCTAGAAGAAAGAATCCTGTTTCCAGTGAGGAAATACAATACAAAGGGTTAATGAGGTAATCATGACATTAAACTTTTTAGAGTAGGTTTTCTGCAAAAAAAATAGCTTATTTTATACGTTTAGAGCAAAGAGATACCATAGCCCAATGTAATGTAAGTATTCTTTACTGGACTGGAGATTACAGCACAATGAAAAGACAGGAAGTGCAATACCTAGTTTATGTTCATTATTCACATCCGTTTCAACAAATCCATTCTAGTTGCATAGAAATAAAGCTATAATGTACAATAAAATGCATATTTTTAGATGTGAATACGAAACTCAACAAACCGTTAAATAGAAAAAAATTTCTGTAGAGGCAACTAGGAGCTATATATTTTTAAAAAATAGAATAGAATTAAAAAACCTGACTCCCTGGAAGGGCAAGTCATTTACTTTGCCTTTGTTAATATTGTACAGCATTAAAAGTAATATAAAATAACAATATAACGTAAAAACCGTACCAGAGTTGGGTATAATATTATTAACATTATTATAATTATTAATGCCAATAATAATACAATATTAATGGTCACCACTCGCTACTGGTCGATGGTCGCAGCAGCTAAATCATTTTATAAGCAGACGTACACGAACAACTTGTATTACATTAACGTCAAGTAGTAGTGCTGTGTTCAACCTCGCTATGCGTGGCATCTAGTGAGTAATCTAGGAAACAAATAAGCAGCAACAAAGACAAAATTTTTCTGCAGACTTTGCACTCCCGAAAAGGAACGTTTTATATTACATAAATGCTTACGAAACGGCAACTTTGGAAACCTCAATAGTAACAAAGTTATTATAATTGTCTAATGTCTGTCTCCTCCTTGAAATTGTGATATAATTACTAGCACTAAATCGCATATCTCAATTGCTGGAGTCAAATATAAAATATTATTTAAAGTTATCATCAGTAAATGTTTATGATGAAAAATTAAATGCGTGAAGAACATGGATTCCATGGTTGAAACAAGTTTAGTGATTACATATTATTATGAAGATGTTTTACTATGAAATTTTAAATTTATCACGAAAATGATTTTGTCAAGATGAAACAATGTATGCTTTTTGTTTGCAAAGTAAACTGTACCGTTATAAGCAAAAGTTATTTTTTCATTTTGATTTTATAAAAAACAATTCTTTATTTGATTGAATAGTCGTTGAATAATAATAATCAATTCATATAAAAATAATGATTTTCAATAAATATCATGTCAACAATATAATTTTTTGTTCGCTGAAAATATAACGTGATCACTGATCAGTCATTTCCAGTAAGATTGGCCAAATACAATAAATAAATAAACGAAACAAATAGCCAATAGTAAAACAAAGCCAATAAGATCTTTGGGCACGTTTGAACTAATTACTTGTTGGATTGGCGTGTCTAAATAGTAGACGAAACTTTTGTAAGAAAAAAGTAATAATAATAATAATAAAAAGATTTTAAAGAGAGCACGGCTGATTGTTCTCTGCTGGAATACCATTTAAAATTTCGTGGAAGCAGGGTGGGATTCATTCGTCAAGGGAGGAGAAAAGGTTGGAGTAGTTGTAGTAGTTGTAGCATTAGTTGCTTGTCACAGTCGTCCGTTCAAAAGCGTATCAATTGTAAACGTTGTTTTGGTGTCACGTTCCGTCGTTTGTCACTTGTCCAAAACCTCCCCACACTATAATATGGCGAGAGCAGAAGAGAGAGAAGACATTTTTTTGCTTGTAGAACACTTCAAGAAGAAGAAAATTTTCATTCTTCAAGTCATGTAGTACGTATTATAAACATCTGTTTCAATTCGCACTAGCCACACACTTTGTGAGAAAGACAGTGTAAAATATTTTTGTCACGTTCAGTAATTGTAAGTTGTAGTACTACACGTCCAGTTCATTTGTGTTCAGTAGAGTCATTGTATATATATAGCATCAGTGTTGTGTCACATTGATTGTTTTGTCCAGCAATGCGTAGTTTTTTTTTCGTCCATAAGTCAAAACTTGTACAAGTATTGTAATAGTTGATAATGTATCAGTAAATATAGTAGTTGTAATTGTTCTTTGGCAGTCAGCTTCTGACATTAATATGAGCAAAACAATATATATAATAAAGTAATTATATAACTAATTTAACTCTAACAGCTAATATTAATATTGTCGTCCATGTGGGAAAGTCTTGTTTCTTCACATAGTGATAAAAAAATACATGTAAGGTAATTCTTCTCTTCTGTCCTCCCTCGCTTTCTCTCTCTCTCTCTCTTTCTTTCTCTACATATATTGTAATATAACTTGTGGTAGTTAGTTAAAGTCGGGTCATGGCTGTGGACTTGTCCTACACACTTCCCCTAAAGTCCTAATTAAAATGTCGTTGTCTTTTTTAACACTTAACATGAGACTGTCGGTTCCGTGTGAAAAGTCCGAAAGTATAAGCGTAGGCTTTGGTTATACAACAGGAGTGTGAGTCATATCTTCAATCCCTCCTCTACTTGGTTTTGTTTGTACACTTACAAAATTACAGGTGTATAATTACCGAGACTGCTAATTATACTTGTGTTGCTTTTGCATGTGTTCTTCTAAGATTGTTTGTTAGTTGATGTCGGTTTTTAAAGTAAAAAAATAATAAACACACCCCTGGTCAAACTGTATACTATCTTCTAAATTATTACCTAATATAAAACTGTCGCCTGTCCGTTAAAAAGTCAGTCTTTGGTTAACAATCGCATAATAATAAAGTTGTATGGAAGTGGCTACGTTTGTATACAAAATACATAGTAGTAGTAGCAGTAATTGTAGTACCTGTAGTAGTAGTAGCAGTAGTAAATATATAAGTTGAGAAATAGTTGTAGGAAAAAAAATCATGAAATTGAGTCATGTCATGATTCAGTTAAAGTATGTACACACACATACATATATATAAATTCATATATATATATACGCGGGCAGGTAGGTAGGTAGGTAGGTAGGTAGTAAAAATATTAAGTCCAAAGTTCTCCAAAGGAAAACCATTTTTACAAAAGGCTTGAATAGAAAGAAATTTTGAGCATTTCAGTTGTTCCACACGTCGTCGTTGTCATTGTTTGTTTGTATGTTTTTTTGTATGTTTTGTCCAAGTCGTCAGTGTCCTCATCATCAAGATTTCACTTTATCTTGTCATGTTTTTTTCTGTGATGACGGGTATTTTTTTGTTTCCTTCAGTCGTCATATATAAAAATATATTATATATATAGATATATATCTGTACTCTATCTTCGTTATGTTAGTACTGTGTGACGTTGTTCGTTCTTTTGTTCTAGTTCATGTGTGAGTGAAAAGAGAGGAGCATCCCAACCAGCAACTTATTTTTTTGTTAGATTCTCGATTTTTTTAAAAAAGGAAGAGTGAATTCCACGTCCATTTGCCCCGTTTCCTTTTTTCCCCATTTGGGTTGAATGGAAGAAGAAGAAAATAAAGAAGTGGACGAAGGCTCGTTCTTTCCTTTTTTATACTTATTTATGACCAGAGTCTCCAATGATAACAGCGGATGAATTGTGGAACAACAGCGGCGAGTAGTTTCCTGAGATTTTCCTGATTTTCAATCAATTCACAACTTGTTCTGTGTTTAGGAGCCCGCATTGTGAACTGAGTGAAAATCGGTGATGAGCCCGAAGAGTTAGAAAGTATAAAAAACAATATAAAGCATCTTAGGATTTATTTTTGACTACTGGCAATCCAATCTGTAGGTAAAAAAAGAAAGCAAAGAAAAACAATAGTAAATTATATCATCTCTTTTGAAATCGTCAATAATAAAAAAATATCTTGTTAATTCAACTGTTTCATTTTGCTTTTACATATGAATTTTTACATATTATGCTCATTGCAGGTAGACATGGTCAGTTTAATCGAATAAGAAATTGAAATAAGCGTAACGTATCGTGTTCAAAATGATGATGATGATCATCATCATCACCATGTTGTTTTTAGCTTAAAAAAGGGTGAAACGAGTTTCTCTGTCATTCATTAGATTCGAGCATATATGCTGTTTGCAATCTGATTGTGTGTACAACAATAATGATAAATTTCTTATTCTTCATAAAACAAAGTTGTTGCATGAATTCACTCAAATATGCAATATGAAAGTACTTCTATCATGTACCTGAGCGAAGTTACTCACTCATGTCAATAAATAAATTAAATGAACGCCTTTTCTTGCTCTTCTTCACACACCAATTACTAGTTCAACACCACCACCACCACCACCACCACCACCACCATATGCAGTGTTTCACTTATTATAATTGTATTATTGCCTAGTCTACGGGGGGATGTGGATTTCTATATCTGTATATCTCCCTCTTTCTTTCAGGTAAGGATCATCATCATCGTCGTCGTCATGCACTCAACAATCAGACAATATGCGTGTGTAAGAAATATAATAATAATAATAATAATAATACTATGAAGCTTGCTGCTTTCTTACTCGAGTTCACTACTTGCCAAGAAAAAGGGGAGTTGTTAAACACTTGTTTGATGCGGCTTCTGCATTTTTTAGCAAAAAAATACACAGCAGAAGAAATACTACCTACCTACTTATATACTGCACTACACACACATTTTAAACGTTCTAACACGCTTCTATACCATACTCTTTTTAATATATGTGTATTGTATGCTTTGGTTTGTAACTTTGTGGTAGTGACCTCATTACCTTGGCTAGTAAGAAAGCAGAACAGGAAATATAAGCTGCAGAGTGAGTCTGTGTGAACGACCTAAGCTTGATTCTTGAAAAAGTGGGTGATGGGTCAAATTTGAGATGTAGGGTCGCTAGATCCTGCCTAACCAGATCTACTTTCCACTTTTTTTATTAAACAAAAAAAACTTGTCTAGATTTCAATCCAAACTTTACCAAATATTACTTTTCTAACTTGATAACTGTACATTGCCCAATTGTAGTCTTCATCTTCTCTCTTTGAATTGCATGGTAAAGTATATTATCCAAGTCAGACAGGTAGGTAATAAAAAATGTATGATGATGATGATGATGTATAAATGTTTTCTCTATCACTGCCACCACCACCCCTTTCGCATGCATGTATAACTTTATCTTTGGTTACTGGGTCAAATGCGTTGCGATTGATTTTTTAAAGAGTTTGTTTTTAAACTTGAACTTGTGATTATTTTTCATAATACTTACTAAATCCTGCAGTCGTGACTATTTGAATATTATGATTAACTTTATGTCGTAATCAATAAATTACTGTATACATTATGTATTTATTATTAGAATTTTCATAACTAAAAAAATATCAACGATTTGTACATTTCCTCACCAAAGAAAAAAAAACATTGAACAAAAATAAATAAGCAGTTATGTCAGTTTCTCTCAACTTTCTATCTGGACTAAATAAAATGACGATGTTACATGAATGGTCGGTCTGTCTCACAGTGCCCCGCTTGCACAGACTAGTACAATTTAGCAGACAAATTGTTTTTCAAATGCACCTACAACTTTGTTTTGACAATGACGTAACAATTCTGACCAGTTGAAAAGATGTATCTGCTCTAAATTCTTAACAGGATGTAATTTATCAAGTTCATACCTGAATTATTGGTTCTTGTTGTATACATCGTAGAGCTTTTCAATTCCGTTAAGGACCTTCTCGGAAAGGCTGGCAAGGTTGAGGGAACGGTAGGTTCCGTATTGGCTACCGCTCCATCCGTAGTCTCCATATCCGGAGTTCTTGCTCAAGAGTGGGTAGATAACTGCAACAAAACAATGCGAGATGTGAAAACACTTTCTTTTCCAGGCATTTTCCAGCATTTTTTCCCTTGACAATGCTGTTTTCACTCACTTTCTCGCGTAATATAATAAACCATATAGTCATGCTTTTTACGTACCGGCGGCCAAGGCAAGAAGGACAATGATGGCTCCAAGAGCAAGGAAGAGTCCAGTGCTCAAGTCGAAGGAGAGACCGGCATAGGTGTAACCGTAGGGATCATGACCTCCTGGGTATGAGTTGTAGTGATATTGCTGGGAGTATCCTCCACGAGTAGCTTCCTCGTTTCCAGCGGCTTTAACCTCTGCGTCCGCCCTGACACCGGCGAGAAGGAGGAAAGCAAAAGGAACAGCTAAAATGACTTGACGCATCATGTTTGTTGTCTGAAAGTTGCTGGTTGCGGGTGACTTCCCCAAAATATTTGACCTAGATAATGAAAGTAAAAATTAGCATGATTACGGTAATCCATTCACACTCCATGTTTTCATGTGACGTAATGTATTCTTCATTCCAGGAAAACTTTCACCCTTTCATCACTGAGCAAAACTGCGTATATCATTCTCTCGTGAGTAACAAAGCAAGACGCACTCAAGAATTTATTATTCCCTTTATTTTAACTTGGCTTTCTTTTTCTCCGCCGGTAAAATAAAATGTATTTCTACTCTCCCCCTCTAACAACGTGTATTCATTTGTTTATGTGTACTTATTCTCCAGACGGTGCTGCTACAATGCCTATCACCTATTTTCTCATGTTGCTGAATGAAAGTGTACGCGCTACAAAACTTTTAGTCAAACAATCTATGTTTTTTGTTTGCTTTTGAAATGCTAACTCTAATTATTATTTAAACTTTATCGCGTTGCACACTGATATTTGAGAATTTTTGACTGAAAAGAAAAAAACTACTATTTCATTGTTGTCTAACAGCACACGTAATAGTTGAAAATATAATTTACTTGAAGGTTGTACAAAAAAAGTAAAAGAGATTCTACAACAGAAATTATAACTACTTTCTCCCGACAACTTTATAAACTTGGACTTGTGCACCAAAACAACATTTGTTTTCATTGTAGTTGTGTAATATTTTTTTTATAAATCCTTGAATGTGTTTTAAAACAATCCATTGAGAGAGATAGTGTCCCCAAAGAGATGTAGTACACACAAAGTGAAGAACAAGCAGAAGAAATACAATGCGTAAGTAGGCTTTTGCCTATTGTTGCTTCTTCACCGCGATACAAATAAAAATCCACAAGCTTTTCTCTAGTTCACAAAAGGAAAGTTGTTTTTTTCTTTCATTTCTTCTTGAATTCGTCTTACAGTGTTACAGTAAAGAGGATTGTCGCAGTGTAATAGTAATAGTAAATATTTTAAACTTGAATGTATAACTGCACTGTTTCAAGATAAACGCGTAAACTTGTGAGGAAAAAAATATTATTTTTTTAGAAAAACAATTAAAGAAAATTAAAGAAAATGTATTCGAAGCACTGTGAATATAAAATTGAAATTGAAGGAAATTTTTTGAGAGAAAAAAAAATCCAGGAACACTAATAATTTGTTTTAAACTGGTAGTGCTTATCTACTCCTAACTTTAATTTTTTTAAACACTTTTTCCTAATTGTACTGATTATTGCTCAATGATCTTTGAAAGGGCGAACAATTAACTTGAATGAGTTTAATAAACACCATTTTGCTCGAATTATAATGATTTTTTAATTGGAAAAGAAAGATTTTCGTCAAAACCGAAAACTTTCCCGAAAATATTTTTTCGTAAACCAATTGAAGGCACTAAATATTTTGAAAATCCAAAGCGTTCGTACCTGAGAGAATGGTTTTTCTCTTGGTGGTAGTGATTACTCGACAATCGAATGCTTTGTGATCTCTGTGAGGCTCCGAACCATCTCTTTATACCTGACCTGACTCCCCTGCAGCCAAATGGCGAACGTTTTTTTCCTATTGCAAAAATTGTTACAAGCTTTGAAACAATATATTATGAGGATAAGCTCTGCTTGACTTGTAGTGTAAGCAGCAGCCACTTTTTCTGGGTTTCATACCTAAACGCGATCGTCATCACCATACCATAACAATACCATGTGAGGATACTCATTGTTAAAACAGCGTTTGCAATACTCGTCTGGTGGTTACTCAAGTGGTCATAGTTGTAAGTAGCGGAGCAGCATTGCGTTTCGACGCATTCCTTTATGGCCGAAAATCCCTACGGTTTGTATCACTTACCAAAGTGACCATTTAGTAAAAAGTGAAGAAAAACCAAAGAAAAAAGGAGCATTCAAACTACTCCGCACAAGTTAATAATGCTCATATTACTATTATTATTATTATTGTTAATAGCAATGCAACAAAGACAATAGATATATATATACATATATATCTATGTACTGCCTGCGTTTTCAATACATTCAATCTTACGGTTATTAAGGCATATGCCATCATCATATACCGGCGTCTTACTTTTGCATACTTTGTATATAGTACCTTCATCATCATCATCATCATCGCCAACAGGATTAGCAAAATTTCAGAAAATGTTGGTTATCATAGCAGCACACACACTTGTTACTCACATACTAGTGTGGTGATGGTGCATCATCATTCCCTCAGCATTTTTAAAGTATGTGAAGTTGGTTTTTCACAAAAAATGAATATCATATCATCATGCTCATATCATAATATAGAGAATACAACAGACTGGGAGAATGGGTTATAGTTATGGTAAATGATTATTATGTACCGCATAAGGCTCTTATTTCGGCGAGCTTGTTTCTTCCTTAAAAATTCTTGTCGACCCCCCGGCCAACACCTCTTTTGTTTTGCACTTGAACTTGTTGCTGTTTTCCTCAACAAATGTAACAACGTAAGCAAAATATGAATGAAATGCTTACAATTATTTCAATAATAAATGCATGGCTGCTGTATAGTAGTAGAAGTAGTAGTAGTAGTAGTGATAGTAGTAGTGCTGCTGCTACTACTACTACTATGACGAGACGACGATGATATATGTACTTACACCAGATACTACCATTTAATATAACTATATATCTTGCCCAGGTATTTAAACATGTATTTACATTTAATGGCAAACAAATAAGCACCCGAGCAGGTAAATCATGTTTCTGCACAGTGTATATCTACGTACATATTATAACTATAATATAGCAGAATATACCATTAAGTATTTTTTTAAATAAGAATTTTCTACTCGTGTAAGCTGCATAATATAGAATGCACACACACATACACATACACCTGAGTAAAAGAAATCCTTGTACGAGGCTTATGCTGATCTACATTTCTACTTTTTAACGGAAGCTGTATAAACTGAACTCCGGTTCGTTGTGCCTCATATCTCTTGAAGGGTCGACTAAATAGAAGCTATATGCAGCACAATAGTAATAATTAAACACATTCTTCTTCTCCTTCTTTCTCAACTTTTTTTACCCAGGTGCACATTTTTTACAACTCAAATTCCTTTTTTTTTCAAATGAAGATGAACATTGATACTACACTCTCATCGTGATGATGATGATAGCTAATGTGATGCTGATTTTGCGAGAAATTTTTTTATATTTCACTTGCGCGTGTGTATATTGCAAATGTGTGGGGAATGGAATATAAAAGCACTTTTTGGCTTGTGGTATATGTATATACATATTATGTATATTTTTTCATATGCTTTACTTGCAACTTGAAACATTTAACAGCCTCATTGCCACCTGCTTTTTAGATGCAACAAGTAAAGTGGCAGTCGTAATCCTTAATTTTTAATACTTTTTCTCTCCGTATCCCCTTTGCTTTCATTCATTTTGCTAGTGCGTGTAGCACAAACGTAACGGATGTGTGCATATGAATTTGAAATGATATACTTTTTTTCATTGATGAGCATATATATATACAGAGTTCATATATGGAGTACTCATATGAGTGCATATAACCAACCTTATCTTGAAAAAAATGTGCCTTTTTCATTGCAAGATTTTTCAAAAAAAACATCACCAAATTTTGATATCGATCATCATGTTGTTGTTGTTGAAAGGTTGATGACAATGATGATGATGCTGATGATATTTTTTTACCAAGTTTCTGAAACTAATATTGATACAAATAGTGTAGTAATTATACTTGAAACAAGTGGCTAGTTTCGTTTCTACTTCTTCTAGACTAGTAATTTTGCTATTTGTAGTGTAACTTGTACCAACCACCGCCATCAAAAGAATTATTGCACTGCTATCAACTATTAATTTCTGACAAATGCGCCTTTTTCTTCTAGTCTAGATATTCTTGTAAAAGTAATTGTTGAACAGCACAGCAGCAGCATCACAATCATCATCAGCGCTTCTAGTTTTGATAGTTGCGTTGTTTGCTAGTAGTTCAAAATTCTATATGCTAAACAAGCAATGATGATGCTGATGATGTTGATGATGATGGTCATGATCGATTTCTCCTGTAAAATAGCTGTAAACTTTCCAATCCATCCGTGATAAACGTTGATGAACAAGATGATCAAGATAATATGTAATACGTTCTATTAGAGAGTGGAGGAGCAAGGGGACTTGACTCGATTGTAAGTTAAAAGCAATTTCTGAAATCATCATCATCGTGTTAGAAATTATTGCTATTTTCTAAATATTCATCCATTTTTTTTATAGTCTTCTCCTGCCGTACCAATAGTACTAGACGTTTTTTAACATTCCAATAGAAGACCAGCAGAACAGCTTCTAACACTTGATTAGACGTGCTACACTTCTATCAAAAATAAAATCTAGCTTGCAATGTATGTATGTATGTAAGTATGTAGGCATCTCTGAGATTTAAAAAATATATTTAAAAAAATCAAATATTTGCTAAATGAACGTGTGCTTCCTACTATTTACTCCTGCCTGCGCATTATATTATTTTTTTTTATGATAATCGTTAAGAATGCACACTTTTAATACTACAAAAGCTCGGTAATATCAGTTATTATATGAAATGGTATGAAATCTTTTGCCATTTAACTTTTTAATATTAGCTGATTATTTTCTGACAGTTCACTCTCCCCAGTTCAATGGCTACTAGAGCAACCTATAAGCTGTTGATGCATATTTTCTAGAGAAAAAAAGGATTGGTTTGGTCTGGTTGGTTGGTTGGTTGGTGTGTTTTATTTTCATATATAATCATGCATGAGCATGCTCATCATTATATTTGGACAGATGCACCCTTAGCACCATATCACCACCACCTTAAGCAGTTTTTTTGGTACTTAATTTTCAATAGACATGCACGCATGTATATATGAGTTAGTGTGAACTGTGGACCTGCCTAATTATTATTATACTAGTACTGCTATATAGATTGATATGCTGCTGCTGATACTTCCACTGAAAGGAGAATAAGAAGAAGGGAGAAAAAATGTGAAAACAGCAATTAAAGAATATTAACGAGCTTAGTGATTTTCATCTATCAGGTCACTTAGCACGCTTCACAGCCTGAGTAGTACATCTGGCCATCGTATACTGTTTACTTTGCACATCTAGAAAAGAATTAAGCTTCTTCTTCTAGTAGTAATAATCATACTTGTATAGTAACGCGCTAACAACGATTAAAGAAAATTTTCAATTTTTACACTTAAAACTTTCTTACCAACAACACCCCTCGCATGTCTTGATGCTCTGTCGAAAAAAAGAGTATTTTTGCTTCTTTAAACTAAAGTGAAAAAAAATTGCTATTAAGATGGCGATCATCATCATCATCATCAGCAGCAGCATGGTCCTGTTTCTACCAATTTACTATTATTGCGTATGCTCTAACGAAGAAAAAAATGGTGAAAGAAGAAGTCAGTAGTATCATCATGATCATCATGGTACGCTGGGCGCTGCTGTTGAGGCCCGGATTTTATTTTTTATTGTAATTGAACTATAGAGGAGCATTATAATCTTGTGTAGTTATTTTTTTCACTCCATTAGAGTACGTACATTGTGTAGTAGCAATAGTGAAATTCAAGGATTTTGTCTGCAAACAAACGCAAGCGTCTTTTCTAGGGTAACAAGGTTAACTTTCATACTAGTACTAGCATTCATTCTCACCAACGGCAATAACCACTAGCACCACCATTGCAACTAGAAATGCTACTTGCTTCACTCGTGCGATTTTTGCGGCGGGTGCGCTAGCGGTCAAGAAGAAGAAAAGGCCTCCTTATTTTAAAAGAGATGATAAGGTTTTTCAATTGTTTATTATTTATTCAGGGTCATTAGCAATTTTTTTTTGTTAACCGTTTGAAATTCAAATCTGCTAGGTTTATATGGTCCAACAAGCAACAAAACTGCGGTGCGATGGTAGTAGTAATAACTAAAAATGGGTGTATTATATACTAAACTGATACTTTTTATTATTAGGTTGCTAGAAAAGTTACTTTAACATGCCTACACGGAATAGTTAAAATGATGATGATAAGTCTACTTTTTTATATGCATACGCATATGCACATAAATAATGGTAAAGTGCGAGTGCTACTTTATACTTTTTCTGGTAGATAAAGCAAATTGCAAAGAGTGGAACATTGCAGTAATCATTTTAAACATGACGAAAACAATTCCTAAAAGATGCGACGAAGGTGACAAAATTGGCAGTATTATAAATTACATTTTTAAAGGCTTTTCATCGTGCATTCTAAAGTTTTCCACTTGCATTACTGTCCTAGTCCTAAACTAAAGTACAACTTTATATATATTGCTAAAAGCTTTGAGCTAGGTTAGGGACGTGACAATGAACTTTTTTGTTGGAAGTTTTTTTTCTTTTCTGTTTTTTAAAAAATGCCTACTACTCAAAACATTTTGTGTAGAAAAAAAATTCTTACCAAAATTCATATTTTTTTAAAAGTACATAACTTTCGACAGTTTACTTGGTACGGTTTTAAAACCATTAACGTGGGTTTCGCTTCATTTGTAAAACCACAAAATAGGCTGTTACTCATTGTCATCTTATGGCTGCCAAGTAGAGACAAAAAATGTGTGCTTATGTATTGTAAAATGCATTTAGATGAAGGCGACATCAACCGAAATGAAGGCGACAAGATAACAATAAAACATAAAGAAACATTCCTACTGCTGCAGGCCACTTTGTCTTATTGTTTCGAGAACTTTGTATCTGATGATGATGACTTTTCATTATTAATAATGATTTGGTTCCCTGTTCACTATATTTTAACAAAACATTATTTAAAAACATGCACGTTTTTTATCAGGAAATTGGAAGACTAGAGCAAGTCAACATTTTACTAAAAAATAAGAGTTGTATATTTCAGGTAAAAAATTAGTTATAATGTTAAAAAATGCTCAAACTATAATTTCGTAGTGTGGGTGCTTATAATAAAGCTTACTAATTCCATGGCACTTGTAGCTGTTATAATAGTAGGGCTTCGCTTTCTGAAAAAACATGTATACCAGCACACGAATAATTTTTTTGCAAGCAACCGACATTTTTGACAAGCACAATATATAACGAAAAAAAGTGAAAAAAACATACTACTTATTAAATATTTTCTTGCTGCACATGCTAAACATTTAAGTTGGTCAAGTTTTTGGCGTTGCTTGTTGTTATTGTTATGATTCCGAATATTTTTAACACAATGAGTGAACATGGTCATCATATCAGTAACATAAATATATTATTTTTCTTCTTCCTTCTTCAAGGTGATAATATGTTTCATACGTGAAGTACGGAAAGTAAAACAAATAACGTTCATTTTTTTGTTTTGTTTCACAAAAACGCATAAGGATGAAAAAAAGATGATGATGATGATGCTGCTGTTGATAAGTATATATATGTGTCCAACAAAATAAAGAGAGCGATCATTATGAGGAAAAGAGGCCAACAGTGAAATGGCCAATACGTCTGTCTACGAGCGCAACACCACATCATCGCTACCACCACCAGCACCACCGCCACGACTGCCAGTTTTGCTGGGATATGTAACGTAACATTTAAAAAAGTGGGGAAAAAATCAAGTAGTAAGTAAGTATATTTGGTGTGGTATATGATGCTGTTGATGATGATGATGATCATCATAATGAAGTTCAATTCCATCCCAAGAAAAACGAGAGAGATTTCTCGCCAACGAAATGAAACACAAAAACAAATTTTAAGGAATTATCTATATTGCATCTGTAATCTACACGCATTATAACCTGTGTTGCCATATGCACACACACATTCAGAGAGAGAGAGAGAGAGAGGAAAAAGGAGAGAAAGAAGAAGAAGATGATGATGATAATGATGCAGAGGAGAGTTGAACAGAGTGGAGTTTAGCTCTGCTCTGTGTAACAATCAAAAACGGGGTTGGTACGCGGACCTAAATATTTTTTGTGTCGATACATTCATATTGCCAATGCACGAATAATATAAAAATGCATTGCACAAAAAGGTAGGATAAAATATTAATATTTATTTATGAAGAAAACTCACTGTTTCTTGTTCCTCATAATTTTTTTTGCAAACTTGCCACATCAAACGAGATCTATATAGGTTGTAGTAGTAGTAGTAAGTAGTGATGGTAATGCATGTACAGGATCCAGTAGGTGTAAAACTTGACCTGTATGAAGGCAAAGATGAAAATGATGTTGGGTGTGCAAGCACGCATGCAACTTATAACCGCTTGCTCGCACTTAATATATGCCAGGCGAGTAAAATAAATCTACCAGTGCTGCAACAAACAGCATTAGAAAAGTAGAAAGAGTGATGATGATAGTCATGATGATGATGATCATCGTCATCATCATCATTATTCGCCAGTTCTCAGAAAAGTAGCAGTGATTTGAAATGACATTAACGTTTCGGTTAAAAAGTGTTGTCATAGGAAACTGAAGACGGCTGCATTATAATTAATACCCTCATTAATTAAGAAAGCAATATAATTTAATGAAACTTCATTCATTCATTGAAACATTATTAATGTTTCCTTCCTGCAACAATTGTTTTTGCTCCTGCTGCTCAAACAGCAGCAACAACAACAACAACAACGTCTACTACCCTACTGCCTTTGTTGACAATGAAAATGATATCTTGATGCCATGCTCGCACTCTGCTGCGCACCTTACAGTTTTTTTATTACCAAAAATGCAGGTATGTAGTGCACAAAAATGTTTGCATGAGGAAGCACAGACATACGTCATGCCTTATTTACGACAGTAATATCTTTATTATTGTTTATAATCCCTAAATCTTGTACATCAACTAAGATGTCTCCCTTTTCTCAATCCTTGTTTTTTTATCCTTTAGAAATTTTTTTAACTGCACGCACATATACATGCAGATACTAATGTCTTTTTTACTCTTTTTATTACTAATATTAATTCCTGTGTATGAAACCTGGGAAACTTTCATTTGTAGAAAAATGCAGATGTTCTTTGATCATTTCTTGTTTTCTTTTTTAAATTTGAAAGGTATTACAGGCTAATAATAATAATAATACTATTATAATTATCATCACAGTAATAAATAAAAGTGGACAAAAACACACCACCAAAACCAAAAGATGTGTTGTTGTGCTGCTGTGGTGGTGGTTCTGTGGGAATGATAGTAGTAAGAAGAACAATATTTCATTTTGCTTTAGAAAAAAATGGAAAAGCCACAAAACTATCCACTTGACGTCGTCCTCTGAAATATTTACAAGTTTAAAGTTGCTCAAAAAATGATGACAACAATCATTTCCTTCACTTGTCTTTTTGCTTGTACTCAACTGTCTTTTGCTAATCATCGCATAATCAAGTTGTTGTGCTTCATATACACACTTACCTCAAGTGAGAAGCTACACAGCATAACGTGAGTTTTTAAACGTCAGAGATATATCACTTGAGACATGGGACAAAAATCGACAGATAAAAATGAATAATTTTCCCAAGTTTCTTATAAAACATTTAGTTAGTTAGCGAGCAAAAAAAGAGTCTCATCATCATCAGCACAATATAGTGTTGTGATGATGATGCTGGGAAGTTTTATAGACGCAAAGTGCTCAACAAAATGAATAATATGGTATAATATAGTCAGTCACCCAAGTCATTCATCATTATCTTTAAAGAAGCACGAAAGTTGTAAAAGTGTACGTACGTGCTTTATGTGCTATATGGTAATCAGTAGGAGAAAAAACGACAGAGAAGGAAAAATAAGAAGTGCACACATTTTATATTGTTATCATTTATTGCAATCATAGACGGATGATCCTGATGAGTAAGGATGCATTCAAGTTTTTTTTGACTAGAACGGATGCTATATGCATATTATTATCGTCATCATCATCATCATCGCATATATTTATTCTTTCATTTTACTTTGCATCGTACATGCACACCCTCGCTGTTGTTGTGGTATATCGTAATAATAATAAAATGTGTAATTATGGTTTTCCTCATCATCATGATGACGACAACAACAGCAGCAACGACAAGAAGACTAGTTTGCTAATGTTGATGATGATGACGATGATGACTGCTGTTGGCTTGGTTCACAGCCAAAAGTTGTGTAGAAACTGCATTACATATGCATTGCGCAGGTGTTGCTGCTGTTACACATTACAGTGGTGGCAGACCATATTATTTTTTTATTATCTATCCATCTCTTTAATATGTCTGTTCTGCATGGGAGAAAATGACTTGAAAGTTGAAACAATGACATTGACATTGATGATTATAGTAAATCGATGGCAATCGTGATATAATCGGCGTGTGCTTTGCTCTACCATTTATTATTATTATTACTACTACTGCTATTACTACTGCTACTACTTCTCTTTCGGAAGTTGGCTGCTTGTCCTATTCCTCTTTGACTTCATGCCACCATTGCTTCAACAATGTACGTGTGTGTGTGTGAAAATTTAATGATGATAATTATCACTAAAGATGAGGATGGTGTGTGTGTCTGTGTTTATATATAAACACGTATATATCATAGCAACAGTATAACTAGCGGCAGTAGTAGCACTTACTTAATTTAAGGAAAAGTAATGCAGTCAACTAACTCTCTTTGCTACATACGAACATACGTCATCGATTAGCTTAAGTATTATGTTAAAGGGCTTCCCTTTCTTCTTCCTTTTGACACTGAACAGATTCACTTATTTTCACACAACGTTAAATGCAAACAGTTGGCACTGTTGGTATATATGTAGTTAGTTGTACATGAACATTTAAAAGAAAAATATAATGTTATGCATGAGAAAAAGTGCAACCAATTTTAATTGGATCCTTAGATTTTTTTATAATGCAAACGAAGAAAGCCCCTTAGAAACTATGCGGTACTGCTCATTTGTACCAATTTTAATGTAAAGCAATTCAGTTCAGTATGTTGGATTAACGGATCGTAAAAGGATTCCCAAAAAGGCCACGTTTGAGATATACTCCTTCCTACGCGCTAACATCACCGTATATTTTTGCAAGGGCTGCTACTGGGGCAACGTGAAACTCACTTGTAGAAAACCCGAACTCATAAAGTCATATCCGCATCCTTTTGCCCTAAATGCAAATGTTGATCGCAAAAGAAAGAAAGAGAGAGAGAGAGAGAGAGAGAGAAAAGGATGATGATGAAATGAGTAAAGTGAAAAGGTTGGTTCTCTTCTTGGTTGAGTCTTTTTCTTTCTGTATCAGATCATCTGAATTTTTTAAACGTATTTGGCAGTAGTGTGGTAGTTGTATGATGGGTGGTGGTTGGGGAGTGATGCAAAAGCAGAAAAGTACCGCTAGAGGCAGGGTTATTTACAAGTTTGCAAACAACATGGTGGCACTGCCGGTTGATCATCATCATGACGATGATGATGGTGGTGGTGGTGTGTTTTGCAAAGCATTCCTTACCCAAAGTTGTCCTGTCCGAGCAATATAATGCGACGAGTTTAACCTTGCAAATTCATTAATTTAATAATAAAATGCCATTACTGTCCACCTGAATACAGTAGGCGCTAAAGAATTTGTGCTTCAGAGCAGGTCCGAAGAAATAAATTCTTTTAACTCTCAACTCACTCTACCATTCCGCATCACCTCCGCCACACCGCACATTGCATGAATAAATTTTAAAGTTTCTTTTCTTTTCAAGAATCTTTAAAAAACTATGTGTGTGTATATACTCCGAGCTCAATTTCTTTGACTTGAATCTCAGCCAAAAACTGACAATGAACATAAAAATTGTCATGAATCATTTTTAAGAGGTTCGACCAATATTCAGCAAAAACCGCAGAAAACAGAGACTTCATTGCACAATTGTACAAATACGTTGTACACACGGTGCTACAACACTTGTTGAGCAGTTTTAGATATATTCTCATGCTAATTGACTGTCATGGTAATATCATTCGATTGCTCATTGTTGTTGCTGTTGTTGAGTCAAGAAGATATAAATACTGGTTGGTTGATACGCAGAAAAGATACGAGATGATGGACCGGATAACAACAAAAAAAGACGATAACAGGACTCTTATTAAGAGTTGATATTTAAAAATGACATAATTATGGTATGACTCCATATAAAATTGTACTTGCAAACAAGATTTTTTTAAAACTCTTTTTTATGTAGTGCCAAACTTTTTCTATGCTTTATGTACACATATTACCTATTCATAATATGTTAAAACCATGCCTAATACTTTTTGAGTTATTGTGTTGTCAATGAATAGCAAATAATAATAGAGAGGTCAAGTTCACTGAAGGTTGCGCCATTTGGACCAGTGTACGATGGTAAAAATGTTTGGTATTTTTTGACCATGTACCTGCATCACTACACATATTATTATTATTGTATAGTGAAATTTAATATAACTATGACGTTGACATGAAAAAAGTGCCAGCAAAGTTAGGTCAACTTCACTTTGAAGAAGTTTTGGTGTGTTTACACCAGTTTAGACCAAAGATAATGTTGAGACTCTTTTTTTGCAAAGTTATGCGCTTGAATGTGGCCAACTATCATGACACACCATAAGATCCTCTACCTACATAAGACTAATAAATGTCAAGATTTGTTGTTAATCTTCCCCTCATATGTTGTTTCACCCATGTATCATCATTGTCATCATCACAAATCACGTTGCTGATTCTCTCTGGCAGAATAATAGCAAAGACATCGGAAACCAGGTGAAATGGGTGAAGAGGCTAAACGTAAAACAAAAAATACATATACCTATTCACGGTTGTACGTTGTACTTGTAGTAGCACAAGAGCTGATGTCAAGTGGTATAAAGAGGATACATAAATTGTTCGTTGGGTGAGTCAGATTCATCTGACTAGCGCTATTTAAATATCACATTATCGATGTGTGATGATGAAACTGGCAATTTACTAGGTATGAGTGGCACGATAAAAAACATTTTGATGAGTACCTATACAACAAACTGCTGATGAACAGGTTCAAAAAGTTGGCAGACTGGCTATAGCTCCGTTCCGAATGTATTACTTTGCTTACCCAGTTTGATGACGATATCAAAAACTTCACTATTATCGCTAGCATGGCCATATTTTTCGTACGCGACCAACGTCGGTAAAAAATACCGAATTTGGCACTGGCAACAAGTACAGTAGCAAAAAAATACTAACGCTGGTGCTACTAACTAGTAGAACGCCTGCTGCTGTTGGTGCTGCGATAGGTGAAAGAAGAAAGAAAAAAATAATAAAAAACATGCAAAAAATATATAAACTTTTAAGCAATTTTCTTCTTGGATTTGAAACATTCTTGTGGTGTCCTGTGCCTCCTCCTCATCGTCGTCGTCGTCGTTCTCAAAAGAAGTAAAGTATGTAAAACGTAAAACATCAGTCTCAACAACTCTCAACTTTTCGTTGTTACTCTTATTGTTCGCTGTAACATTGAACTTGACTGCTTGACTGCGACTGACTGGAATGCTTGCGTTTGGAGAAAAATTGTTTTTTTATAATGTAATAGGAAAACGACTCACTCTGAATACCGTATTAAAACCGTTACCGTTGAAACGTGACGAAAATATATGATGAGTTAATGTTATTGTATTTATATTTAACAGAAGGAAAAAAAATATGTAAAAAACGTGTAGGCGTAGATAGGTACGGGCTACAATCTTCATCGTTGTCGTTATCAGCAGCATTGAACAGTTTTTTAAAAATAAAAAGTCTCTATTTTTCCAATCAACTAGTTTTATTTGATTTGCACCACAAGTTTGGTATTGTTTAGAGCAGTGGACAAGAACTTTTTGAAATATGATGACACCTAGACACTTCCATTGTAAGTTTTTTAAGGATTTCAACTTTAAAAAAAGAAAAGCAAAGATTCAAATTGACAGCTTTAAATATATATATATATATATATTGATTCAAAACTATCTCCGCAAATCTAACCTTGTCAAATTGTTTAAAGTAAGTTTGTAAAATACAAAAAGTGCTTATATTTTTTAGCAATGCATTTACTTGCCAGAATTTTTTTATTGCTTAAAGCTGAATCTGCAAAAAAGATTTGTAGCAAAAAAATAACTTCATTGAAGCAACTTATTTAACCCACTTTTTCCAATTTCACCGATGCATGTAATATCCCTTCATGGGTTCTGCATTCGGATGTGCCTACTCCTTCACTTGCAGTGTACAAATCAGCAATAGACTCTTTATGTGCTAGGAACATCTCAAATATCTTGTTTTGCAACTTGTTTCTCAATACAATCGTCATCATCATCCTCATATCTGTATAAATAATATGTGTAATTTATTATGTGGAATGGAATTGAAAGATTTTTAGGCGAATTTTTACCCTATTGAACTGTTTTCTTTTATCGTCCTGCATACCACCAAAAGGAGCTAAAAATCGTAAAGAATTGGATGAGAAACTAGTATTAGCAGGTATTATATTGCTTGGTTTCACCGATGAAAAAATATGTTACATAATAATAGCTGGTTACTAACAACTTGTTCAAACACCGCAACCTTAATTCCACATACGTACCTACCTACATCAAGTTTCTAGATAGATCCCCGTTCCGAACTAGCAATAAGTAAATTATATATTATAAAGGATTTTTTTCTACTTTTCTGCTACGGAATCAAATAATAACTCGATTTGTGCACTGGTCCCGTGTAGTATTCATTCCTTTTAAGTGGGCTTTCTAGACAAGTAGTTCGGCTACTATACCAGGTGT
The DNA here is from genome assembly GCA_027743785.1 of Sinhomidia bicolor. Classification (NCBI taxonomy): domain Eukaryota; kingdom Metazoa; phylum Arthropoda; class Collembola; order Entomobryomorpha; family Entomobryidae; genus Sinhomidia; species Sinhomidia bicolor. The sequence continues at coordinate 25,970 of JAHZMT010005337.1, forward strand.
TCTCACGTTTCCCCTTTCTTCATTCATACATACTGTACCGAAGCTTTCATACTATTGCATTTGCTCTAAGTAGCGTAACTCGCAAATTTAATCAATACTCTCTTATGCTGAGCATGTAATTCAAGGAAGGTGCTGTTTCTTTTGTGGCTGCTGCGATGAAGTACAGCTTCAAGTACCAAAATATTTTTAAAAGTCAAAATTTTGGTCGGGTCTTATTGTCAGTTTCAAGTATAGAAATTCCTGATGGATTTAATTGAGGTGGTCATACCAGTATAATCGTCTAATGTTTGCAACCTAACCTAACCTCTTTGCACTCTGTTTCTTTAAAATCACTTAGAAAAACAATCCTTTGTAACTCAAAACAAAAAAGGACAATCCCAAAATTGCGGTATCTCGGATTAACTAATTATGGCATGATTTATAAATTTTTTAAAAAGTATTAAGGTCCCTTGGTTGAAACAAGGTATGCTTATATGCAGTATATACGTACGTATGTATGTTTAAGGTCTCTGGCTGTGAGAAACAAGAAGTTATAAAATGTTGTAGGGACTTTTACTTTAATCTTCCTTTTAGTTTTTTCTTCTTCCAGTGACAGCTATTTGTACACATGCGTATATTACTATATTTTGTGCTATTTTTTAAAATGAAAATGTAAAAGTATTATTATATATTTATTATTTTATTCAGCTTTACGACGTCTTCTACGTAAGTTGGATTTATAAGCACATTATTTAAGCATAGATTTTCAAAAAAGGACTTTGAAAATTTCCGCTAGGAATGCAGCGACTGCACTGTAATTTCATCAGCCGAGTGGATATTTAAAACGAATACGCAATAGCAGCAGCACCATTACATATGTAAAACAAGAAGGTTGCGAAATTGTACTTTTGAATAAAAATCAAGTGTGGTAAGAAAAAGACGTGCACAATGGCTTGGCAAAGATGTTGGTCGGTTCGTTCATAAAACTGAAACTGGTATTTTTGCTGGTGGTGGTGGGACGAGGACGTTACTGCAGACACAAGGTTTTTGGTTTTTCAAAC
>JAHZMT010005338.1:0-10535 GCA_027743785.1 Sinhomidia bicolor
TAAATTGGTAATTCAATTGATTGATTTTGACTGAAGTTGAGATGACCCAATAATTATCGCAACTGCTTTCGGCATACCTTTATCGCATATTCACAAGTGTACTCGCATATGCTTGCATCTAGCATTAACAAGAATACTTTCTTGTACCTTTCATAGACATACTTCTTTGTACGCTGTAGTACCTTTCAAAGGTATAACGGTAGGTGCTTGTGCTAGGTAGGTCCAGCTATATTTACTAATGATTGTGGCAAATATATTTCGATATGCTCGTACACACTTATCAGAAGTATGTTTGTTGGGAGAAAAAAAGACAAGTACGCCTGCAAATACCTCCGATAGATATACTCCTAAGTACCAAAAGCGTCCGTTTGGTATAACAATCAGCCACTCAGCAAGTATAATTTTCCTCCATACCTGCATATACCAGATCGAGAGCGAGGGAGTTTTCTAAACAATCAGAATCTGAGTTCGCCCACATATTCCAAAATAACGTGAACTGAAAAGATAATTGATTAAATAAACAGAGCAATAAGTCCGACACGCAAGTCTACCAACGACTATTGCAAAAATGTATTATTTTTTAATATTCAGGAATGATTGATGAAGTAGAAGTCGAAAACAAACGTCACCGAGTTGGTTGCACTAATTCCGGGTAATAAAATCTATATATGTTGAAACATGCAATTTTGTGATGCTGTGTATTGTTTCAAAATGTCTAACATAGAAATAAATCAAATATGCAAGATTTCACTCGACAACAATTTATATTACAAACCTTTGTACTTCAACGTTTCTGTTACAACTTACAACGACGTCATACGTGATCCCGCTCTATTTATGTACCTTTTAAAAACAAACTTGCATCATGCTGAAGCGCAGTTGTTGATGTAGAATATGGTGTCGTTCCTTCAAATTAACATATCCAAACGGACGAGAGAAACGAAAAGAATACAGCAAATGTTATAAAAATAAATTTGTTTGGATTTACACAAAATGAACAAAACATATCGAAGGTTAACAGATTATATTTGGCTTACTCGTCTTTGTTTAAATACTGCAAAAGTGTACAAACTAAACGCTTACTCGTAAACAGAGCAATACGTCAGGCACGTGCCTTTGTACGGCCATCATAAAAATTGTTTTATCTGTTTATTAATAAAACGAAATTGATTGATGCACAAACGTAATGGGTTAGAAAATCATCAGCTTTGCAACTGGAATGCAGTTGAATAACAATAATAAATGTATAATACCTATGCAAGTGTACAAACTTTCACGAAAATACAAAATGGTCACAGCGACGACATACTTTATTCCTCACCAGTTTTGCACCTATGAAAACCAAAGTTGCATGTCCAAATTTTTGGACGGAAAAATATGATAAAACTAGTGTAATATAGCAATAATTATAATTCAGTCAAAGTGCACTCTTCTGAATGACATTGTAATAACCCTAGGTGTCAGTTGTAACTCATCAGTAGTAGTAAATTAGGAATACGAAATCGATTTCTTTTTCTAAAAAAAATATTTAGCGAATATTATGCCATGATTCATAAAGTCGGATGTAAAAGTAAGAACGAACATCGACTTGGATAATTATTTGAGCGACCAGCCCATCTGTAAAGATAAAAGGAGACGACAGATAAAGGAAAAATGCAAAATGGATTTAAATGGTGTTTGAATGTCTGTAAAACGTTTCCGTCTTACCAAAACCGAGTCCACAGAAGACCATGTACCTTACCATGAAACGTGTTATTGGTATTTAAAGTTAGCAACTTAAATGCATCATAATTGAACGTTTGCTAAATCCCGTGCGGCTAACCGTATTTTGAAAAACAAAAAATTGTTTTCTATGGTAACGATGAATTCAAAATTTATTTTTCCATAGTTGAAACTAAGAACCTGAATGCAATGATTCATCCTTCATTTTAAAAGTTTCTTTCCCTTGTAAACTACTACTAGCAAAAGGGTTACCATTTCCAATTCCTGAGGCAAGGATATCATATTTGAATAAAAATAATTCATTTTAATTCATTTTTGAATAAAAAAAACTTGCATAAGAATGAGTGTTTTTTCATGCTAGAGTATATTCAATGTCCTTCATATAAGTTTAATTTTTCAGAAGATATGGAAGGATGCTAATTTGGCAGGACGCAACTATGTCCAAATTTCCAATTGGTTGTGTCATTCAGTGTTAACGTTTTATAATGTACGCAGAATAACTAAATCAAAAACTGCACAGAAAAATAAAACATCGCTTTCAATTATTATTATAGAATTGATGAAATTGTTCTGAGTGCGCCACATGTCCATAAATTACACCTGATACCTATTTCTTTTCAAAGAACTGAATCATCAATTTACATGTTTATTTTGTATGTATGCTTTGCTATATAAATCAAGCTTTTTTCAAAGTTTATTATCATTCACAGTTTTCGGTTTGTTTCATTCTCAGCATTCTCGAACCTGCACTTACTTTAATAATAGTCTTATTGCTCAAGGGATTTGAAAAATTCAAAAAAAGGTTACAGCTTGACCATGGCTAAATTATTCATTTTCTTTATTTCTTCCTGTGCTGCAATGACAGTGGTGACAAAAATGAACTCATTCAGCCATCCATTGTTGACAATGAACAACTCATTAATCTATCCAGAAGTAAACGTGTTGAAACGAACCGGAGGTCCGGTATGATTCCATATACTTTCTTGAAATTTTACGTATTTGTTGTTGTCATGGAAGAGCTTAAATTGCTTTATAATTGTTTTTATTTACTGACTGCTATTTTAAATAATCAAAAAATCTGTGCCCTCAGATTTGTGATGAATTACGACCGTTTTGTGCTACACCAGAGGGAAAATTTGTTCCACCGTCGCACCGTGGTGAATGCAATTTTACTTGCGAAAAATAATTATTGGTTTTCCCATATTTTACAAGCAATACAACAGTACGTGTGAGTCCCGGATTTTCATGGCAGCCATCTGTGGAGTAATAAGATAGTTTTAAATAACAAATGATAAATATACACTAACAGTTGTATAGAAGATTCCAATACGATAATACTATATGTTCAAATGAAACGTTTTTTTAAAACCATACGAAGATTCGAGTCCCGTTGATCACTACATTTCTAAGTTGATTCCAAAAATATATTACTGTAATTATAAACAACAACAGTATTTTTATTTATATCCTTCGTTCGAAGTCGTTCCGGTTTTGGTAAACAACCTCTAGAATTGTTCCCTCCTGAAAATGTTTGGAATAAAAAAGACGTTCGTTCGTAGGGAAAACAATTAAAACAATAAAAACTCTATATTTTTGTTGTGCGATCTAATAAGAAAAAAAAGCCTGCATTCTTCCGCTGACCGAAGGTCAGCGGTTACGTTGATAAGACCTTTGGCAACGAAAATAAAGTAGCAACAGTCAAAGGCTAAAAAAAAGCACAATTATGCGTTTCGGTCACACTCCAAAATCTACGTATAACTGCTGCTCGAAAACTAAAAAAAATCAGAACTTCGTTCCAAAGCAACATCGGCGATTTACAACATCTAGTTATCTGCTTCATCCCCAAAACATCATAATCTCATCTACAACCTTAAAAAAGTGGGTCTCACAATGCTAATTATCAACTTCTTCAAAAAATATTACCACCACTGACATTCTCATAGCCAAAAACATAGTTTACATACAACACAAGTCCACTTTGCTAAACCATCACACTTTTAAAAAGACTTCCTTCACTAATACTACACTACTACAACACTAACATAACACTACTCTACTCACTCTATCCCAATGTAATGGTTGTTAAGCTAACTACAATTACATTCAAACATAAACATTTGATTCATTCAATAAGAAGGAAATTATATACGTGACTTTACATTGACATTAGGATACATTATACACCAATTCTTGCTTAAAATACTCTCTCTCTCTCGTTATTGATCCATTAGGGCTTCACATCACGCTCAATTTAATGTCTCTATATATTCATATTCCAAGCTGGAGTTCATTAACAATGCTCTGTTTCACCACAGATATAGCATACAGCACAAAGTGCATCTTTACAACTTATACTACTGGTGAGTACAGCATTTGAGTACACATCAACGCATTAATTCTACGTGATTCTGCTGCCATACATTGACACTTTTTAAGCATCTCAACTCCTATCCACATTTACACTACTTCTCATTCCATTCAATGAACAGTACAACCTTCAGTTATTATAAAAATGATTTTTACATACACTTACTCTTAACATTTTAACTTTTTCTACATTCTCTCAATTAGCCTATAAATTTGCTACAATGGCTACAACACATTTCTACATACTTATCATTTTAAACATTACAACTATACAAACCTATATTCATACTTTCTATAAACAAAAAACTCAATTAACCTTTCAATACTGAATCATTACGCTCACAAAAATTATGTCATACACTTATTTTTCATACACATGTTAATCCTTACCGAATACTGATTGTGTATACACACCAACACGCTAACTTTAAAAACTTCTATACAGCATATCTAAATGTACAGGCAGTCCAATAACATACATACATCAACGTTAAAAAACGTACTTGTCCCCAAAGCATTCATGCACATCATTTTACTTCACACCACCATATACTTCTCCCTCCAAAATAAGACGCTTACAATTTACAGCGAATTACACATTTCTCACACAACTACAACCGAAATTTCATTACTACCTTCTCATAATAAAACCCCAATCTACCACTTCATATCCCCTCATGAAAATTTTCATTCCACAAAAAAATTACTCAACGGAGGTGTAAGAAGTTCCAAATTTTACCCTCCATTTGTCAACTACACAAACCAAACGTACAAAAAACCAGTTTAAATTTTTAAAACAATAATAAACCCGTTACTAAAACATTTTTTCCCGCAAACAACTTAAAGAACTTTACTACTCCAACCAATTCTTTTACCTGCCATCCTTCATAATACAACATGGATCCACCCGACTCTTTAAAAAACGTTTCGGAAAGTGAAATTTTATCAGTGTTCCAAATATTTCTAAAACAACAAAGACTTAACCTTCAACTCAATCAACCAAACTCCATTTTTGGTAAAGTTGCTTCACACATAACCAAACAAACATCTACTCATGCAGAAAGGACATACCTACACTCATTGTGGTTATCAGAGCTTAAGGTAAACATACATTATTTCACTGAAATTATTACTACATATCTATTTATATCAATATCTTATTAATTTCTACTAATTTCATTCCTTTCTTCCAGGAAGATGAAAATTCATCCCAACCACTCAAAAAAATAAATAAACATTTGCGGGCATCCAAAAAAGCCGAGTTAGCAAGGGTTCGTATTTCATAACTTCAACATTTACATTTCAAGTATTTCGTCATTACTGGTCTTCAAATACAATAATATACGCCTTTTCAAATTTTATATAGAAATCAAAACAAGTCAATATTGAAGTGGAGTGTGCCATTCTAGTCGACGAACATAACAAAACCGCAACACCTTTAAAAACTCAGGTATTTTCAAATTACTAAAAACTACTCCCGTCATTTTCATTACAACAAATTACGTACTAATCACAACTTTTATCATGAATTCTTAGAATAGACAAAATGACAAACATTCTCAACTTTCACAACAAAAATCCCATCCTAACTTAAGTTACAGTGGAATAAAAAGAAAGGTATGTAGGTATTTTTCAACTCTATCCCTACAAAACAAATTATCACATATACGTCTAAATATTAACATCATTAATTCATGTAGGATCGAAGCCCAAATAAATCCAGCGGTATCCTTAAACGACTTAAACATAGAATTCATAGTAGTGCCAGTAAAGTAAAAGGAGCGATTTCAAACTACAATGCCACAACAACATCAACGCAATCCGCTGCGACAAACAACACAACTTCGACCGCCCAATCCACAAATCATAACCATCTTTCAAATTCAGTTCTCCCTGACACCAACGTTGAAGAAAACACCTTGAATTCAGAAATGCAGTCACTTGCAAATAAATTTAGTCTTCGAATTAATAAATTTCCCTCCTTTCTTTGTCCAGTCTGTCATCGTATCGTTTACAATACCCATTTATGTGTAAAAAAATACACATTTACACAAGACATCATTAAATTAATTCGCGATTTTGGGAATCATTCATTCGCCATTGATTAAACCATCACAGTCTGTCGTCGCTGCTTCGACACCTTCAAACGCAAAAAAATACCATCTACAATATTTTTCAACAAAATGGAGTTGCCTCAAACTCCAGAAATAATTTCAAATCTCAACGACATAGAGTCTAGACTAATCAGTCAAGTACGTCCATTCATGAAAATATATCATCTATCCAAAGGAATGGGACAACTAGCTTTGAAAGGAGCTTGTATTCACTTCCCACAAAGTGTAGATGATGTTGTGGAAACATTGCCTCTCAACAAAAACACAGCAGAAATCTTAATTGTTAATGAAACCAATGAACAAAGTAATTCAAGACGGAATTTTAAAGTCAGGGGACAAATAGTATATGAAGCACTTAAAACTTTAAAATTGATTAACCCTTTATACGTCAACATTGTTGTCGAAGAAGTACCAGAAGAACTTCTACAAGTATTGGAGATTCCATTATCTAACTTAAATCCTACTCACTTGGAACTTGAATTAGCATCTGGATATAAGTCTATCTCTGACAAAGTACTAATTCTACGGGGATCTATCTCTCAGGCATCAGCTCTCTTCTGCGGTGAAAATCCATCCCTAGCAATGTCCGCCACAGCCATCGCATACTCCAGCATACAGGCAATAAATTGTTGGTCATCATCAGACTTAGATAATATACTTCTTACTGGTGACAAATATCATGATGAACTAGCACCACAACGCGATTCATCATTAACATTAGAACACATCGTTGGATTCGTTCCCTGTTTCGGTAAAATTTTCATCGAAATTAATGTTTGCGTTAACGATTTTTGCGGCTTCCTAAACAAAGTTCCTGGAAATCAACTACTCCGACTTGATAAAACTATTGATGATTTCATTGGATCAGACTTTGAATTCGCTTTCCTGCAAATAGCTCATTTCAGCTTTGCGTTTATAAAAAACGAAAGCTATCTATTTCTTTTTGATTCATTTCCAAGAGGACAAAAAGGCAAACGAGCGGCAAATGGCGCAGCTTGCGTCATTAAATGTTTCTCCTCACAAGCGTCATCGTTTCTATCGGAACACATTCATAGAAACTGTCAACCAACAAAACAATTTTCCAAAAATCTGGCAGTTGAAGAAAAACTTAATTTTCAATTCATTTTAACACCAGTTACAATTTCACGGAAACAACAATGCACCCCAATCACTACGAATAAGGCTTCCACGCCCCATTTCATTCCACTAATTACTCAGGGCTACGTCACAGTTTCCCCAGGTCTAAATATACTACGAGCAAGCTTCCATCAGGGAAGCCGCAACGTTTTTGAAAACGGAGGATCTCAATGTGCAGCAATGTCAGCCTGTGCACTTTCCCATACCCTTTTAAAGAACGTTGATGTTTGGGACCGTAATTTTTTAAATAACGTCCTTATTCTTGGAGATCGGTATTACAAGCAAACAATTGAAAAACTCAATTATGGAAACGGTGCATTTCTAGAAGCAGTAGAACTCGATGGAGTATGCGAATGTGTTCAAAACAGTGAAATAAAATGCGAACCAGTTACAAACGTTGAGTGGCACGGAGTTCCGATTACAACAAGGCCGTTTTCACAGGAAATGTTTTTTGTATGGCTGTAATAAAGCATCCAGAAACGCAACAATTGTACATTTTTGACTCACATTCACGTGGACCACAAGGATATTTTTCAGTTGATGGAACAGCATGTGTAACCCATTTCTATTCCGACAATTCTATACATGAAGCTTCTTTGTTCCTTCAAACACTCTGCCAGCCATCGTTGCCATACAGTGATGACATGGCATGGGATATCAAAAGGCAATACATTTATCGTCTTAATCCAATTGTTTGTTCTTTTCGAAAGCAACCTAATGCAAACCTTGACGTTGGTGTTCAAAGTGTTCAAAGTATGCCATCCCCAATGAAAGACGCCACAGTCAATGTAGTTGAAGAACCAGCATTTAATTTACCATCACATCAAAATCATCTTCTTCTTGACTGTGTAATACGGTCAGATGAACCAAACATACCAACTGTTCAATCATTTTTGTCTGCATGTAAGCAAAATGTGGATATATTTCCAGAAGCAGAGTTGATGAGAAGGCAGGGAAAACCGTTGTATCCAGCAATAGAAAAAAAACTCGAAGAGCTTGCATTCGTGAAGGCATTTCCGTTCGGAAGATTTGGTTGCAACGAGGAAAGATGTATACCCATTACCCCACTTGACTACTTCCAACAACGAATAATGAGCAACAATGAAAATTTTCATTCAACTGAATATCTCTTCTATGCTTTGAATAGGGTTGAATCCCACACCCTACAACAAAAAATTGCTATCTGCGGTAACATGGTTGCAAATAACGGTGTAGCCGAAAACGACTACGACATTAATTTACCACTTGATAATATTCACCTTTACATGAACGCAATACGAGGAAGTGGCAGTTACTGGAAAAAATATACTGGTGATGTCTTAGGAATGATTGAACAGTTAAACGTTCCTACATTTTTCTTAACAATTTCTTACGATGATCTTAACTCAGTCGATTCTGTTACCGCCCTGTGGAAAGCAAAATATGGCTTCGATGCGAAACTTCCGTGCACTGTAAAGGATATTCCGTATGAAGAAAGAAAGCAGCTCTTAAATGATTATCCAGTTGCAGCCGCTAGACATTTCAACAACAGAATGAACGCCATTCTGCATATTCTGAGAAACGATGGGGAATACATTTTTGGAAGCAAGGTCGTCGATTACACATATCGCGTTGAATTTCAAGGCAGAGGATCGCCACATATACACATGCTTCTTTACACTGATTATCGACCAGATTGGGAGACTCAAGAAGGAATACGCTCTTTGGAAAACAACATAAGTTGCTCATTGAACGTCACGTTTAGTGACTTGGTTATGAGATACCAACATCACAGTCATAAAAGTACATGTTTTAAAAAACATAATATCTGCAGATTTGGATTCCCAAGAAATCCTTGTGTGGAAACAAAAGTATTGGATGAAGAGGAAATCGCAAAATCCCATGGAAGATTTGTTGAACTCAAGCGGACAAAAGACGAGATAATGGTAAATAACTACCATCCCATTCTGCTTCAAATTCTAAAATGTAATATGGACATACAAGCAGTCACTGGAACACGTGCTATAGCATTTTATATTGGAAAATATATGAGTAAAGGAGAACCTACATATTTACGCCAAGAAATTCGCGATATCGTTAAAAGTTTCAAAGCAGATGGGAAGTTTTCCTACATGCAAAAAGCTCAGAAAATATCGACACTAATAATCAAGCACAGAGAAATTAGCGCACAAGAAGCAGCATTTCGACTTCTGCATTTACCACTAAGAAACAGCAGCCGCAGCTTTATATTTGTTCCGACCTTCCAACCGCAAAAACGCATAAGACTCGTAAAAAGGGACTCCATATTCCTAGATGAACCCATTACTGGTCTCAATATAATCGATCGCTACTTGCTACGACCAACATCGCTAAAACGGTTATGTTTATTAGAATTTGCTGCGTGGTGGACGCCTAAATACAATAAAACCGTTGCAGAAATAGATAACGATCTGAGGGATGGGGCCATACAATCCGATGAAGAAGAAGAATTCCAACCCGGCAATAAACCTTTAAAACTCAAAGAAAACAAAGGTTTTATATGTATGCGTAAACGTGACGCTATTGTTCGTTACCCATGCTTTAAGCCATCTGATCAAACCGATGACTACCTTTATTCCATGATTCTTCTCCATAAACCTATGGAAACTGAGGACTTTGGACGCCAATTTGATTCCCTAAGATCTGCTTTTGACGCTTTGAGAAATGATTTTCGTACACATGAAGATACCGTACCGAGATTTCGTACCCAATAAATAACCCGGATCAGGTGGAAAAAATTAGGATAGTACTTGCACAGCTTGAAGAAATTCCTCCGAATAGTCAAGAAGAATTAGACGCGGACGGTGATGCAAACACTTTCCCCGAAAGTTTGGAAGAACCACTCCAAGAACAAGAGGTTTTTGCATCGAATACTGGAAATAACTATGAACGTTTGATGGAACGAGTTCGAAAGCTAACAAATGAACAGCGGAATTTGTACGAGAAAGTTCGAAAACATATAATTGAGAAAAAAAATGAACAACTTCTTCAAATCGTTCAAGGAAGTGCAGGTTTGTAGGAAATCTTTTATTATAAATAAGTAAATTGAGCAATGGTTTTTCAAATCTACAAATTTATGACGTGCTTGTCTCTTCATATATATAGGTGTTGGAAAGAGCTACTTGATTTCTGTGCTCACCGATCTTATTTCTGCATTGTGTGGCTCTCGTTCGTTAA
>JAHZMT010005339.1:0-13599 GCA_027743785.1 Sinhomidia bicolor
ACATAGAGATTTGCATTCACATCCACATCACAATAATCCATCAGTCAGTTTTGTCCTAAAAAACTGTGAACCCAAGAATTGGTAAAAATTCCGTGAGTCAAATAACTAGGTAGCTCATGTAGCAGCAGCAACAGCAGCACTTTATACTACTCAAGCAAACGCAGAATTCTCTTTACATCGAGTTATTTTTCTCGTGAAACTGTGCAGAACATGAATAAATATTATGATGGTGGTTGTGATTACTATTATAAAATTATCTTCATTTATGCAAGACGCAAAAATAACATTTCTTCAAACCATTATCTAATCACAATATTATGAACCTGCCTGCGCACAGACAGGCGCAATGATAATTTAAAATTATGTATGTGCTATGCAAAATGGACGGCCACAACAACAGCAGCAGCAGCGTTTAAAATCGCAAGTGATCGTACCGCCGCCACCGCCACGTCAAAGCAGTTAAATCAAGGTACTCTTGTAGAAATTACCTGCGCGGTAATAATAGATGATAATCAAGTGATATAAAAGTTGTTGTTGTTGTTGTTGTTACGTTTGTGAAGAAAAGCAGCAGCAGTAGTAGTAATATATTTTACAAAAAAAATATTATCCAAATGAATGAATGTACACAACAACTGCCCACCACTATCATCACAATCACCAGCATCATTATTACCTGTGCACCTTCAACATATTTTCAGGCTAATTTCAAGTTATAAAAAATATCCTTGTATAATTTAACAGTAATATGACAACAGTAAAAGTATTTAACTGGATATATGACAAATTTGTTTGTGATTATTTTGCTTGAAGCGTTTAGTATACAAATGCATGAATGGTAAACGTTCTTCAAAAAAATGCCCTTTTACCTCTGAGCTTGTTTGCACGCTCAACGTATGGTTGGTTGGTGGATAACATTGCAAATGTCTGAGTAAAAAGGAGAAAAAATGTAAATATAGCACGAACGTTTATAAGATGTTTCTAAACTTTAGAAAGAGTGTGGCATCTTACTTTATCTGCCTGATTGACTAAACATGAGCCACTACGAGAAACGCGCAGCAATAAATAAATGCGCTATTGGAATTGTTATGTATGGGTAAGTACAAGCATGTTTTTAAAAGATATACAAAAATATTTACCTATCCTTCTCCTCCCTTTTACTGATACAAACGTATGTATTACGATATCTTTGCTTTTAACCTAACATCATGTGTAAGTACGTAAGGAAGTTGTTTGAATTCTATCTTATGCTCATGCTTTGAATAATATTCCGTTCATAGCCTACTTGGCGTTTATAAACTGATATATTCTTCTCAGTTTCTCACTAGCAACGCAATACTTTTTTTTGAATATATGTATATCGTCCGTTTTCATGCTTGTCTTATTTTATTTCATTTTCTAACGAAATCTCAAGTTAAAAGAACTAACACACAATTAAACTTGCACGCTAAAATAAACAAATAGACAATCTGATTGGCTGTATGTATAGGTATATATTTACCGGCAGCTTACTTACTAAGACGAAATTCTTGGAAGCAACAGTAAAAAAGCATACACAAAGCATATTTTTTAGAGGATCAAATCTCTTCCTTTTCATTCAACATCTTTCTTCCCAAACATCCAGAAATTGAAGTGATGAGATCTGCCCTTTCAAAGATTAAAAATTTGTACGTGTATTGAACGAAAGGATGCATCAAACTTTGATGCTCAAAGCATTGCTTGTGAGTTCTGCGTCTGTACTTCTTTCTTTAAAAAACCTTCGAAATAACTAACAGAGAAATATATGTAATACGTATTATTATTATTATTATGCTTTCGTACAGCGTTCAATAATAAATAATAATAATAATAATAATAGTAATGCGGTGGTAGAATGTATTTATTTATACACAAGACTCAACGTCATTGAATGTTCACTGCGTTGGAAAAATTGTGATGTGATGATTGTACCGCCAGATAAACTATCTACGCATGTATGGTTCCGTGATAGTAATAGTACGTAGCAGCAACATAACATGCCAACAGTAAAGAATGTGGCTAATAAAGAAGAGGAAATTGTTTTCGATATTGTCATATCTCTCAATCACTGATCATATAATAATAATATTATACTGCATCATAAGCATTAAAGAGCAAGTAGCTATGTTGTATGTGTATGGAGTAACCTCTCTCTCTCTCTATCGAAAAAAAAATATATATTTTTTTTGAAATTTACTTATTGGTAAAGATGGTTGCTTGCTGTTCTGTTGTTCTGCTGTGCCTATGTATACAACAACAATGTGTGCTTTTTAGCCATCGCCATCATCATCATCATACATCACATAATATGTATTATTATTGCGTATAACAACTTGACTAACTTCACCAGAGAGAGAGAGAGAGAGAGAGAGCAGTCGTAGCCGTAGTGTAAACACAAATGGTGTACATGAACAATAGAAATGAAATGCAAAGACGCAGCAGCAGCAACCGAGTGAAGAGAGGAGACTGTCGTAAACAGGGTTTCTTGTTCTTTCTAAACCGATAAACAAAGTCAGAGCGCGTCTATGCATGCATGTACGAAAAGTGTTTCACGAGAACATGTCGAAATTCCCTTGCAGGTCCTGCGTGCATATTTATGACGCGCACATAAATGCATAAATAGGCAGTTGCTCGAATGTCTGTCTGTATGCCTCTCTGACTTGACTTTTTTGTTTAATGCACCAAAGTCAAGATGAGATGGGACAAACCTTTCATTGTTCAAGTGTCTGTGTGAGTGTAAGTGTAAGAAAATGAATATGATGAATACGTGTAGTACCTATAATAATAATAATAATATCTAAAAATGCAACAATGAGCTTTATTAGCTGAATACATCAAGATTTTAGTTAAATGCAAGAGTGAAGCATAAAAAACTGTTTTGACTTTAGAAATTGTACTTGTGTGGTAGAGTCGTCGATATTATTTTCATTTGTTCATGTAAAAATAGGCAGTAGAGACCATTTGGTGATTTAACACAGCTACAACCATGTCGCAATATTTTTTAAAAAAAAAGCTGGAGAGGAGGATGTTGGTATTGTAGCTTGAGGTTGAAATTATCATGAAAAATTAAAAATAATAATAGGAGCTAATACTGTAGGTACACTTTTATTATATGCACATTAAAAATTAGTGATACAAGTATAAAGTGGCATCATTGGCTCACTCAATGTCATAGAATGAATGCAAGACGCTTTTCGAGTATACATCTTTACGCACGCTTGCATGCATTCTTTCACATTTAAATGACAACCACACAACTCACCAGTGAAAAAACTAATAATGAGAATACATTTGCCGCCATTAAATACTCGACCTTCTTCTGAACAGCAACAGAAAGTTGCTACATTATTCAATATGTTACAGTACTAAATAATTCGCAAATAATTGACTTCAGCGTTGCACACACATATTTAGCCTTACAAGCCACTTGTCCTAATTACCATGTACCGCTGTCATTATTACTCGTCGTGGTATGCAGACGATTTGCACACAGATATATTCTTACTTTGACGTCTACTCAAATGCTTAGGGTGGGGTTTTCTTTTATTACTGGCAAAAGCACAAAGCGTACAAAAAAATTGCTAGCCCTAACATCTACTATTTAAATAGTGTGTATTTATCTTTTTAACTTTTCTGCTTTTATGCCACCCAAAATACAGAACTCGTCAAACACTAGCAAGCAGTTTCCACAGCAAACATTAAATCATTATGTTTCACTTCAAACAAATATTTCCTAGAGCCAATTAAATTTGCCACATTTGACATTTTCGGGGCCACCAATAAGGTAAAACTTTGCACAAAAAAATTAAATGAAAATGCGCACCCGTATATTACCAAACCACATTCATAAAATTGTTTGAAAGCCTGCATTATTATCATTATTGAAATATTTATTGCCACTACAAAGTCTACCCTTTATTTACTGCATAACGGAAGCCGGAAGAGATCTTCTTTCTTCTTCTCATCTTTGAAAAGATGCTCATCAGTTTAGTTTTCACACACGTGTTTGACAACATTTCTGAGCAGTATTTGGGTAGATTACCTTACCATCTACTACTACTACAACTGTGTAAGCAATTGCATTAGGAATTAGTTTCTAGTACATTTGATACACTGATGAGTTAAGAGGAAAGTAATAGTAGGAAATGATGATTTTATTGCATATCACATGACATGACGAACAGTTTTCCATACAAAATGCGAACTGTAGTAGTAGTGATGGTAGTAGTGGTAATAATAATAATAATAATAATAAAAAGACCTGTAACAAACATTATTATTGTATTATGCTACAAAAAGCTGTAAAATATACATTTTTACAGTCCTTTTCTCCACCAAAGCCAAGTCAAGCAGCAGCAAAAAGAAAATGAAAGGGGACGTTCAGACTTTTAAAAACGAAAGTGCACATGCAAATACCTACTTAACTATGCATACATTTGAGTGTGTGTTGTGTGTAGAGACTGGCTGCACAATAAAGTTTTGAGTGTTTCAATACGTCGTGAAATAAAAGCAGCTTCTCTGCATGTGGGAGGAATCTGCAATTGATAAACTTCCTAAATATTTGCATTGAATAGAATTTGAGTGAGTACATTGCATTCTTTGTACAAAGTTAACAATGTTTCATCTTTCATCTGTATACAAGCATTGTTGACGGACGACGACGACGAGTCCAACTTCTCTTCTTACACGATAAACACGAAACAACAAAGAAAGTTATTGCCCAAAGGATTTAATGACTGTCTTGAATCTATTATACAAAATGTAATAAATAGGCAATAATATTTGCTAACCAGACATATAAGCATGTAATTTATTCAGAAAATTAAATATCTACAAGTTTGGCACAACATGCAAGTGCACGACGACGACAACGCTTTCTAGGAATCATCAGCCATCCACCACACAGCATCTTATATCATCTTCGAACATGAAAAAACAAAGCGGAGGAGGAAACTATGTATCTACCTAGAATGTACACGTCTTATTTATTCATTAACCAAAAAAAGTTGCAAAAAAATAATATATTTTTTTCAAACTCCTACAAGCAGAAAATGTACAAAAAAAGACTTGCATGTATGTAGCATAATCATCATAATAGTATGCGTGCACAATGTATTAAACTTTATTCATAAGGTTAGCCCAAAGCTACGTGCGCATAATGTGTAGATCAATAATGTCAGCCAGGTAAGTTTTTTAAACAAAAATTGAGCCAAAGTTTTCTCAATTTTTTAAATAGGAATTGACAAGCACTTTGCATTTGCAAAAAAGTAGAAAATTCCTGTCAATGATAGGAGACAGTAAAAAAACTAGTAATGGTGACAGAAAGCATGAAAATTAACAGAAACGACCCTAATAAAATGAAGTGGGCAATAAAATCACGTAACACAGCTAATTTTTAAATACCCGTGAGCAGTACCTCAAAGAATCATTTTTTACACCTATAAACAGCTAGCACAAGAAAAATCTTATATAAATTAATAGTGAATAGGAATAAAGGTGAAACTACGCTGTCAGCTAATAAAAGAAAGAAAAAAAAGAATCTCAGGGAAAATTGTGTACCTGAGATTGTTAAATTAAATTTGATCAAAGTAAAGTGTGCTCACAAAACTTGTCCATATATAGAAGCAATCATTTTTAGAAGTCCTATATGCATGTACAATAGTTTTGTAAAAGATGGTGTATTGATGATGATGATAATGATGATATAGTCTTATAAAAATACTGCTAGTATAGTAGTAGTAATAGGGACGTATTTTTATGAGTATAAATATTTTCTATATGATCGTTTGCAAACAAAAAAGCAACATTACTTATTATCATATTCGCATCGATTGTATACTACTGTGAGTACAAAACTGAATACAAATTATAAAAGCTAGACATATCAGTCATTACTACACACGACGACGACGACGACGACGAACGACCAACCATCCAACTTGCTGATTATTTATAAAGACTCTATTTTTATTACAAAGTTAGCACGTTACTTTTGTTCACTCTCAGCACTGCAATTGGAAGTTGGTGTTGCAAAACCGCTCCTTATTCTTTTAACTTTTTCTTCTATTTAAACCGTTTAACCACGCTTAACTTTGACAGCAACTTTACGAAGAATGAAAGATACTAGCATTATGTGGAGTCTATTGCCAAACTAACTAGTACATACATACATACATACATACATACAAAATGTTTAAAGTGAGCAACCGAGAAGAAAGGAGAGGACTAAAAAAGACGAGCGAGCATCCCTGAAAACAAAAGAGCGTGCACTGGGATTGGAATTTTATTATTTTTAAAAGACTTGTTGTACGGCTACAACTAAACAAAGCAGCGTCAAACGTGGCAAAAAATAGCGAACAAAACTACTTTCTTGAAGAATTTCATTAAAAAGAACAATATAGCTGAATATTTATAATGTCACACTAAAATAATAATAATTCTATATATGAGCATAGTATTATTATTATATACGAACTGACTAAAATACCTACCTATACATAAAGATGCGATGAGCTGGTATTTTAATATCAATGTAAGTCAGCGATGAGCGTAGTAGTTGCAAATATTATATAAATCAATATGTGGATACTGCGAAGAGTGAGGAGATAACAAAGGGAATAGCGACGCATGGATGTATTATAGGAGTGGGCCCCCATATTTCACTTTATTTTGCATTTTAAAATCAAAAGCAACTAGCAAGGCGAGGCACCCCGTCGTCACCAGTTACAGTATTTGTATTGAACCATTCAGTAGATGCAGGCAGAGAACAGAAGAGAGAGAGAGAGAGATGCGTACTCTGAAAAGGCAGGGGAGATAATGGAAAACGAAAGCTATCTATTACCACCACACCAACAACAACATGACCAGGTTCTGCTGCATGGTAGGTACCTACCTATCGTCATTCTTTTTTTTATCAAACAATCGTATAGACAGGAATTGGCCTTTTGCATGATAAGTGCCTACACAAGAACTCAAGTCGAATCTTGACTTTTTGAGTGATTTTACGATGACTGCATTAAAACAAGCAACATTTCATGAATGGTAGAATATGCATTGAGACTAAGAGTGAGGCATTATTCTATTTAAAGACGTTTGTTTAAGAGGGAGAGAGAGAACATTTGTTAAAAAATGACGGAGCATGACTTACCGAATTCTGTCCACCACCATGGTGTTGCTGCTGCCTGTGTCCTTTTCCCATGTTACTGGAATGATGAGGTGTAGTCATCGATGAATCTAGACTGGGGTGACCAGCTCCTCCCGCTGATCCTGTAATGGCTACTGTAGCCCTTCGACTAGCACTGTGCGCAGGTGGGCATGGATTTGAGCCATCGCATGAAGTATTGTGATTACTAACATTGTTACCAACCGTGTTAATTCTACTATTACTACTTGTTAGCTGACGATGAGATGAGGAGGAGGTGGAAGACGTTGTTGAGTTGACCGAGTTGAAACCAAACGCACCATTATTGTTACTACTAATACCCCTAAACTGATTACTGCCTCCACCATTTCCTCCCCCTCCACCACCAGTTCCACTTGGAACGACATTTAAAGCCCATTCTGATTTTGATCTTTCGGAGAGACGAAACTGATAAAAAGGATGATGAACATAATGATTGTTGCTGTAGTGGCTACTGTTAGTATTGTTGCGCAATTGATGACGAGCATTAGTTGAGTTTTCACTGGTTTTCATCCCATACAAACTGTTTTGTTGTTGCTGCTGCTGAAGTAAATCCACCGGGTTGGGGTTATCACTAAAGGTTAACGCTTGTCGCGCACTACTACCTCCAGATTGTTTCACGTGCTGATGATGGTCATCAGACGTAATGTCAATGTTTGTCGTGTACAATAGAGAGCTGTGTCTCGTGTTGTTCTGATTGTCACTACCGCTGTACAAATTGTAGTTACTGCCAGCGTTGGCCATTGTTGAAACTGGGGGAAGCCCATTGTCCAGCCAAGACAATTCCCTGCTGGCATAATGTAATCCGGGATTAGATGGATACTTATTGTAATGTGCACCAGTGCTACCATTGTTGTTGGCATACCTCAAGAGATTACTTATGCTGCGGTACTGCTGCTGCTCGTAAATTTTATTACTTGTCAAAGTCAACAGATTAGTTTGAGACTGATGATGAACCGGTGGACCATTTGAGGCATAGTAGGAATTCCCAGAAGGTGCTACATGCGAGAACGTTGCATTGGGATGGGTTGCGTCCACAAGTAGATCTTGATGATAGTGATTGTGTTGGCGACCAGGCTCCAAGCTCATCATTTCTATCCCGTAATCTAAAACCCCATCTGAGGGCCTGTTTAAAAATCTGCTCGCACCACTCTTGCTTTTTACTACGAGTTGAGATTCTGTCTTTGATCTGACTAAAGGTGGGTGAACGTGATGGTGGTGATGATGATGATGCTTACTGCTGCCATTATGACTACTTTGTGATTGACGAAGAGCAGAGGAGGAGGACGACGACGAGCAAGTTTTAGAAGCGCGTGAACTTTCGGGTGTGCCCGCTTTTGTACTACCGTTAGCATTGTCATCCACTCTCTTTTTAGTACTACTTCTACTTATATAAACACCATCCTGCGAGTTCATTGCTTTTCGTGCCATTGCTGGCGTGGTGGTGGCAATTACTTTGGGAACATTGCTGTTTGTTTGACCGACAACAGTCACATTAGGAGTGTTACTGCTGGACTCCTGTTTTTTAAACGACGAGGACGGAGACATTTGTTGTCGGTAATTATTGACAATTGTCGCCGCAGTACCTGATGTTAGTGTAGACGAGGAGGAGGACGAAGAATGCTGTCTTTTAGCTTGCGACGACAAGGATGGAAGACCTATGGCACCTGAGGATGATCCTCCGCCGATACTGCTATTACCGCTGCTTATGCTACTATTCAAGTTGCTAGAGCTGCTGTTACTGATACTGCTGACTTGTCCCTTATTACTAGGGCTATTTGTACTGCTGCTGTTACCTCCGTTAGTACTGCTACCGTAGAAGTCTGTACCTCTACCAGTTGCATTTTGTTTGACATGATCTGCCTTGTTAACATTATGCTGTTGCTTTCCACGTTGTTGTTGCTGCTGTTGTACCCCTTGCTCTTGCGGTTCTTTCTTACTATATTGAACTTGTTGATTAGCATGTCTCGTGGAAGGACCTGAAGAAGAAGAAGGGACTTGATTGTACAGAAATGTTCTAGGAGGCTTCTCTGGTGGTCCATAAGCTCCTGCTGTTACAACACTACCAGTACCCTTTTTCAAATCTGTCTTCCTGATTGATGCCGAAGTAATCACTTCATTTCTGACCACGCTTGTTTTATTACTACTGCTGCTACTAGTACTGTTTGTGGGATACGAGACGGGTGAGATACTGGATGGCAGCATTCCCTGTGAGTTGCGGTGCGGAAGAAATGAGTAACTACTATTTGGGCTGGGCAGACCAAACTGCTCTTTGCGTATGCTAGACGGTGGGTAGTTTAACGGAGGAGGAGGAACCTTGGGTGGAATCTCTGAAGTAGGAATTTTCTGTGGACTGTGCTGCTGCTGCTGTTGCTGCTTGGATTGGTGTTGTTGCTGCTGCTTTGGTTGTTGTTGTTGTTGTTGCTGAAATCGTTGCTGTTGATGAACACTTTGAACCATTGGCACTGCATATTCCACCTCATTCAGCATTTGTTTCAGTTGTATAGGTTGCTTGCTATTTTTGTTACCACCATTGTTCCCGTTATTGTTTGGGTAACTTGGGGATGACGACGATGATTCGTTGATTTTCAGTTGATTATAAATGTCAGTGACCTGATACGGGGTTACAACATTCACAACCCTTTGTGAGCTGCTGTTATTATTATGATTGATACTATTGTTTGAAAGATTGTCTGGAGTGTTACCAAGAATCTGATTGTTACTGTTATTAGCATTGTTACTACTATTGTTACAATTTTGTGGCTGATATAATTGATGCTGATGGTGAAGTTGTTGCAAATGCGGAGGCTGATTATTGCTCTTACTATTACTATTATTACTACTATTCCTTGCAAACGCTGAGCTCGCAGACTGTTCATACATTTGTGATGATCTCAAAGATGATTTGTTGCTGCTGTTTGTGCGAACACAAAGACTGGCAGTCCTTTGTGCCGGGCTACCCTTAGCTTTATTACTACCGTGATGATTACTATTAGTTGTAGGGGTATTACTATTAGCTACCATGAGGTCGTGAGGATTCATGCCACCTACAAGAACAATGCCGCTGTCAATCTTTTTATGACTACTCTCACTTACACAGCCCACCATGCCACTACCACCACCACCGCCCCTTGCAGCATTCATTTCTTTACACACTTGGTTGCTGTAGCTGGTACTTGAGTTGGGACTGGCAATGATGGAGTCACCACCGCCACGGGTTGACACACTTTTTCTTGAGCTCAACAGAGCAGAGCTTATGATGCTGCTGCTGTTGTTGGGGTTATTGTTTGGGACATTTGAAGAACTGGATGTGACATTGGACGTCGCAGAATCCAAAGATTTCACTCTTTCCACGGCCACTTTCGTCTTTGCTACCGCGGCGAGCACTGCAGAAGAACTGCCGTCTCCTGCAGCAGCTGCTGTTGGGAAAGAGCTGACGTCCTTGTGCCGGAAAGCATTTCGTCTTTTCACTTTTCCACAAGCACCAGACCCTGACGAACAGGATGAAGAGGATGTAGGGGTGTTTGCTTTGGAGCCGGAATCTCTCATGCCTCCTCCTGTTATGCTGCCGTGCATGTTGCTATTATTATTGTTATTGTTATTATTATTCGCAGCACTGATTACATCCTTCTCGTCCTTCCCCTCTCTCTCACCCATCATACCAGTAACATTTCTACAGTGAATGTTACTGCTAATGCTGTCTAGGAGATTGTTACCGTGCTTGCTCTTTGTACTACTAGAAAATCCATGAAACGAATGATGGGAACTTGTTGTACTATTACTTGTTATGCTTGAACCGTCCCCAAGCACTTCATCGTGTCGGTCAAATGATAAAGGGATGGACGTTTCTACTGCTGGGTCCATTGGGTATCTGGCGTGACGACGACGATGAACTGACATCATGTCATCATCCAAAAGAACAACACCTCTTCGTTTATTCTTATCTAGAAGCAAAGCCCCAGAAGAAGCCTCTTCCTTCTCTTCGAAACGCGTCGAATTACTTATGTAAATCCCATTTCTTCGGCTGCTGCTGCTGCTGCTGGACCCTTCAGTCGTCCCACCGCCTGCCAACGAGGCAGACATGAGTAAATCTTTTTCGGACGCTGAACGCTGTAAACTGTTTGCTTGCTGGGATTTGTCAACAAGCCCATGAGCAAATGACTTGATGTCACCGCTTGTCTTGCTTCTTATCACTTTACTTATTGAACTATCTACTTGATCACGATCACGTTTTTTACTTCCTGTTGTCGTTGTCTCAATAATACTACTTCTACTGCTACCGTATAACTGACCACTGGTGGCACTCTTAACTCTTGTCTTGTCGACCGATTTTGTTGAAACTGAACCCACTGACGATGAGTGAGAATTTGATGCGGTCTGAAAGATGGTGGCCGCAACTACTGATGGTTTTCGCTGCTCTATTTTGTCGTAGTTTTCAAAACGCTGACGCAAAGTGGATACTTTGCTACTGTTATTCCCATTCCCATCCATCTGAAACGCATTAAAAGAAGCAAAAACATGAAGCACATATTACATACAATTTACTTAATCAACACATTATTTAGACACATTAAGCGTATTTTTTAATGTTTCACGATTTACAGTTATGAGAATATGATTTATTGCAAACATTACTATGTAGAACTACTAGGTGGCTACGCAGTAAGGTGTTATTGTACTTTTATTTTTTTCATAATAAAGAAATTAAGCCAAGTACAACCAGCAATAGTCGTCGTGGTAATAATAATAATAATTGTTTTTTTTTCATATTTTGTCATTGGTGATTGACACAAAGAAAAGAAAAAAAATTATAATGTAATTTTTTGTTTAACTTTCAGTAAAGCCATGTAATTTATTTAATTCACATTTGTCACCTGTCCCTTTGTCTCATTTACATTCCACGGTCGTAGCCTCTTTAAAAAGCCATTTTTCTTCCCTAGCTTAAATGCTCCGTTAAAGTCGACATGAGAAAGATATATATTAATTTGCACACATATTACTTAATTGAATAATTAGCGTCTCTCTATAAACAATACACGTTGTCCTCTCTTATACTGGCTAAGTATACACGTTTGTGTGGGTAGTGGTGGGTATGTATGAATATAGTATAAATATATAACAATGTGGTGTGAATATTATATGCGTTAGATTGATGACAATATATGTGAAGAGGCTTGCTTTATTGCCTTCTATCCCCTATTTTGTGCAGCAAAAAAAGTTGTAAATTTTACACTAATTATAAGCTTTGCTGAGTTTGAAACAATACCACACAGATTCCACCACGTTTTACTCTTTCTTTTTATAATGTCTTTTTACACTATGAGTTGGTTGGTTGGTACAAAAGAGAGACACTTATACAACCATGTATAATAAATAAATACATGTTCCTCCACACAGCCCTAACCGCCAGCATTTAGTTAGAAAATGTTATAATAATGAAGCGCAAATACATAATTGCAAGAAATTAGCATCTTTACATAATGCCGTAAATGTTTTAAATGCTAGCTGTGTGTCTATGTAGGTAATAGTAAACATCACATATACATAATGTGCAATAGCAATAAACTTGGTAAATGTGAAAAAAGTCCTGTGCATTTGCAGCCGCAAAAAAATGTGTGTACTTGGGACGACGACGAGAGTACAAAACCTCAACATCCTGAAGTAGTAAATTGCAATTTAAAAAAATAATTACTAGTCTTTTATGTCGTCCGATGATAATAAATGGAGGCAGTGCACTCTCGTCTTTTCTCTGATTTGCTTGCTGCTGCTACTACTACTACTAAGTAGTATTACTCCTGTAGCGTCGCACATTGGTATTCTATAATGTTCTTATTTTACATTGTTATTATTATTATATAAGAAAAGGTAAGGTACAATAACAAGTAGTACAATGTAACCTAATAGGAGTAATTTCTGCGCAGTAATTATAGTGCTGTCTGCCGCAAAGTAACTTGTAGAAACAGTTGACATTTGAAAATGATCATTTGTCTTTGCAATAATACTTTTAGAGAGTGCAGTAACAAAAAGATTTTTTTTAAACTCTGATGTAAACGTGGTTAAATATGTGTATATGTACTTTTAATAGTGCCTTTTTATTAATACGGCTTAAAAGTCATATAAGCATAAATAACAATAAACACAAGTCACAAGTCACAGTTAGGTTTTTTTTATCAAAACTACCTAAGCTTTGTAAGTAAACAGAAAAAAGGTTGAAGATGGCAAGACGGCGTTGTTGTTGGTGTCCAAAAAAAACGTTTACATATTTTCTATGAGAGTAACAACAAAACAACAAGAATTTTTATTTAAACTGAGCAAAATCATCTCTCTTCATTACTTATTTTTATTACATATTTACATACATACCTATCTATATTTAATATTTACCAACAGAATTCTTAAGAAAA
>JAHZMT010005340.1:0-14367 GCA_027743785.1 Sinhomidia bicolor
CACTCTAAATATAATGTCGATGGCCTTGGACTTTTCACATAGAAATGAGAGCAATGTCAGTCGCCTCTCTTATAAATTTTGTATTATTGCTTCTTCTTATTATTATTATTACCATTTACTTTCTACACACGTGTTCCGCATAGCTGTTTGTTGTGTAACGAAAGAAAAAAAATGATTTGTCTAAACTCTCGTTATATCTTGCCGAGAAAATAAATCTGTCTGTACTGTCAGTGGTGACAAGAAAACCAGAAAAGAACAAGGTTTTTTACTGTGTTATTTGCCCTTTGCTTGCTGCCTGTTTTAATAAAACAAAATCCATGGTTGCCTCAACGAGCTAATCGGCTTTACAACTTTTTCTCCAAGTGTATAAACAAACATGTCCCAATGTGGTTAATTTTTGTGCGGTTAATACAATTTACCATGAACCGTATTGTTCTTCATTTGGTTTCCTCAATAATCGTTCAAATTACCGACGAAGGACGTTTGCGTTACCTTTAATTTCCTGTAGTCGCCACTCGAAAGCCGAGATTGATTTTCTTTTAGCAGAGCTTACAACATGACCAGCTTTTTTCCACTTTTCTTTCTCCATCCAAAAGTAAAGTATTAACTAGTAAAACTACATCGGCACACTTTTTCGCTTTGTGTGTTGCTCCTGACACAAAAAAGTCATAACAATCCAGTCATGCATATGTAAAGTGGTAGGTAGGCATTTATCTTTGCTACAACGACAAAATAACTTTTCCCATAAATACACACACAAACAAATCAATTAATCTCACTTTGCTAGGTTGACTGAGAAGAAAGCAGAGAGTGTTTCATTGTAAACTGCCTAAAAAATAGAGACTCGCCACCGGACACCGACAAAAGCAGCAACAAACTTTCACAGCCGAACACCAACCACCTAACAGTTGTACGTATTATAACTGAGTTGATATTACATTCCATTTTCTGTGGAAATGTTCGGATGGCACACGGGAGACAGTTGAATGTATCACTGTGTGTATTGTATTGTATGTCTAGCAGAATTGGTCAGGAAATTATTACAGGAAAAGGAACTAATTTCCGTTGTATTTAACACGTACATACAAGCAAACTAATTGCATCTATCTAACTATCCACCCATAATATTATTGTTCTACTTTCATTATCTTCTCCACCAGTAATACCAGTTATAAAATAACAGACAAACAATCATTATTTTATTCATGTATACCCAACTGTATGTTTTGAGAGGAAAGTTGATACCAAAAAAAAAAAAGAATTGGAGGAGGAAGAAGTGGAGGAGGAGAAAAAGGGAAGAAGCATTTCATTGTGGTGAGTACACATTCGCACATAACAACATAGTCCCAAAACAACATCCTAATTAGTGCGGTTTTCTCTAAAACGGATGCATGTGCTACTTATATTTGTTTAGTCAACTTTTATTCCCTAGTAGACGCACCATCAT
This sequence comes from Sinhomidia bicolor, assembly GCA_027743785.1. Taxonomy (NCBI): domain Eukaryota; kingdom Metazoa; phylum Arthropoda; class Collembola; order Entomobryomorpha; family Entomobryidae; genus Sinhomidia; species Sinhomidia bicolor. Next base: position 1,448 of record JAHZMT010005340.1, read on the forward strand.
CCTCATCGTCATCATTGTTTCTCAACTAATAAAACTCAGTCCACCGAGGAAAGTTGAGAGTCTTTCGTCTTTATCCTCTTTTTTCTATTATTTTCTCTGCCTTTTCCTCTCTCTCTCTCTCTCTTTCTCCACTTGACTGTACAACCTTGTTCAAACAAAGGAAGAAAATGCAAAGACTTGAGGAGAAGAAGACGAAGACAAAAGAATGCATTCAAGTGACTGAAAAGCTTGCTTTAATCTCTCCCTCTCTCTTCCTTCGTGCTTTTTTCTTTAGCAGTCTAGTTTTTCTTGTAGAAAGTCAAGTATATGTATAGCATAGCGTAGTAGCGTTTGGATGGATGATCGTCGTGATGATTGCTGTAAATTATATATGTATCCATCTACTACCATCTACTACCTACCAAACCAAAAGGAAAGTTGCGTCTTTTTTAGGGTTTCAAAAAGATCTAGAGAAAATTTAGTCATCTTTCACTTTCCTGTTTCCTCTTCCAGTGTAGTTTCTAGTTTGTCTGTCTGACGCATTTTCCTCCGCGATGCTATACAATGACTTGTTTAGAATTAAGAAAACACTGACGAGTAGAGAAGAAAATAGGATAGAAAAAAAGAGAGCTTGTGTACAAACAAGTATAAAGATAGTGATGCTGGTGGTGTAGGAGGAGGATGTGGAAAATGAAAACAAAAAAGTAAGAAAAACGTGAGTCTAAAGCGGTAGCAGTAGCATTGTTTATAATGATGATGATAGTTAGGTATAGGTACATGTAAAGTGAAGTGAGAAAGCAGTAAAATTCATGTAGTCAACATCGTCCTTCTTCTTTTCTCTTTGATCCTAAATCCAACATCATCCGTCCGCTCTGTTTTTTTTTAAAAAACCTGTGTACACGGTGCATACCTGCTGCTTGTTTTACTAGAGTTGGTTTATACCTAAGGGATGATGACTGTAGTTTGTAGCAGTAGAGGTAGTAGGGGAAGGATGAACTCAAGCGAAAGTAAGTTGGCTGCAAATGAGCAAACCTAGAAGAAAGGAAGGGAAAAAGTATGTTTGAGTTAGTGCGTTTTACTACTGCTGCTACTACTTGGCTCTTGTCATGTTATGCGATGTTGTGAAGTAGTTGGCTGTTGTTAGTTTTAGAATTATGAGCAAACAAATTTCAAGAATTTCCAATAAAAAGAGTTCTAGTGAAAAGAAATTGTGCGAGGAGCGAGCAAAGAAAAGGGCTGCTCGTTGGATAGTATTATAGTTTTTGGAGCACTTCGTTAATACACCGCCATGATGGTATCATTGTACCCCGTTTCGTTGCATATTATTATTATTATTATGAGCTTGCATGCCTTAAGGGGCTACTATACACAGTTATTATAAAATATAGTATAACGAACTTTTTTGTGTTTGGTCCTTGATCCGCCATACCACGCAGTCAGTCATGCAATGTCCCCCATCACCATGTTGTCGTTGTCCCAGTTATTATTGTATTTCCATGAGAAAATTCACAAGAGTTTTTTGAACAACAAGTTAGTAAAATAAGTATGTTACGGTCGCTCGGCTATGCACTGTATTCATAGTTGTGGGTGGATGATGCTGATGAGCTGATGATGATGCTTTGGATGAAAGTCACGTCGTATTTTGTGAAAGGGTTTTTAGTGAAAAGCGCATTACGATATTATGGTGGTGGAGGTGGTGATGACGGTGGTGACGACGACACAAACATGCACTCGTGGAGCACTTAACCCCAAAATATTCACCACACTCTGGTCTTGGTTGGCATTAGCACTCGACAGCTAGCAGCAGTAGCACTTGAACATGAGCTTTACCAAGAAGCCTTTTCAGAAGATCTTGATCGATTTACATTAGCTTACAAAAGATAAGACGTTTTGCATATATTATATTTTTCTCGGTAAAAAAGTGAATGGAGTAGTACTGGCTGAGACGCTGGAAGACTCTTTGAAATGGAAAGCATACTTGTGCTGATGGCATTGATGGAGATGAATTATGTACCTGTTTGCAATTTTTTGTGACATTTTGGGGCATAATGAAAAGAAAATATTCCAATAGTGAAATTAAATTACTGAATACCTTTATTTGTTTTATTTGTGTCTGTGTAGAATGATAGTGCCTCTGTTCCGGCAAGCGGATCCACAGCACTACGTACCAGCTCGAAGACGAATATTCACAATGGGAACAACAGCTCCTCCACTGCCGCAACAAATGGAACGTCCAGTGGTGAGTCAAAAAGCGAGCTGCGCGTTTCATGTGCCTCTGGCATTTCGTCAAATGGGAACTGCTCCACACTGACTAATGGCCATGTCAATGGCCACGGTCACGTTCTGACTAATGGGCATTCACACTCATCATCCAATAGTAGTGCTGGCACACTCAGCGGGCGCCAACAACAACAGCCCCAGCAACAACACAACGGTGAAGGGAACAATAATGGCAGTGCATTGACACTCAGCTCAGCAAACTCAATTTCAAATGGCCAACCCACTAGCAATGGAACGCTTAGAGTCCAGTCTCACAAACTACCCCTCCTTCATACCAACAATAACTCATAACCAGACAGTACTTATAGGCAGCGGGTAAGTTACAACCTAATTCTTTTCATCAAATTTAACTTATTCAACAAACCTCTTTTTTCATGCTCCATATTCCAATTATATGCATGTATTGGTAATTTCATCAACAACAAGAAATGTACAGGTTTTTTTCTAAAATCCCGTCGTCATCTCAATACTTCCAAAAAAAGTACCGCAACTGCAGAATAATAAAAGCTACAAAGTATTTACATAGCAGTAGTATCATCATCATCATAATACCAAATCATTTTTGTATACAATACTTTGCATTTGCAGCAGCATAATAGCTTATATCAAAAGGAAAGAAGAAAAAACTTGCTTTTTTTGTTGGTTAATTTTTATGAGCTGTACAGTTTTGTCATTGTTTATCTGCAAGATGATGATGAACATGCTCAGTGAGTGGATACATAAAACAGGATTCAATACTAGCTATTATTGTATAGGTATATTTTTACAGCAAAAAAAAATTAAATCCCGGTAACTTGTCAGCAGCCAACAAGTTTAGCAGAGTGATATGTAAATAAATACATTTTTCAATCTGAAAATAGGAGCAACGACGACGATGATGATAATGATGAGATGGCAAAAGGCTTTAGATATTTTTGCGGAAGTGATTATGCGCGTAGGTATGCAAATGTAGGTAGTACTATAGGTAGTTAGTTAGAGGAGAGACATGCATGCTTAAACCGAATTGTTGCACGACTGCACACTACTACATACGATTAAGAGTAGACAGATGTGAGTGAACAGTGACAAATGTCATGAAGAGAAGAAAAAAATAGAACATGTGTGCACGATAGGATATACACAGAGTAAGTAGTAGATTGACAATTCATTTTCTACATGCACTACCAAAGTCAAGCAAAAAAGACAGTCACTGCTGACAAACTGCACAGTGATATGGTATATGTGTACATTTTTGCTGGTGAATCTTTTTTCTATTTATAAGTCATTGTCAGGAAATTTGGAGACGACTCATGTTTTTTTGTGAGTGAAGCCACAAATCTTTTTTTTTCAAGTTTTGACACTCCCTGGAAGTCATAAAACATGACGATGAACATGATCATCATGTGACTATTTTATTTTGTAACTGTAAAATTGATTGTTATTGTATTATTTGTTGCGGGATGTTAAGTGGATTTAATGGGAGCTCGTCCAGCTTTACAAAAAGATAGATATTTGTATCAAACATGGGTAACAACGAATGAACAGAGAGACTGAGACATGACATGATGATGTGTGCTGTTTTCGAAAGTACAGTACACACACACACTTGTACCAATCAATTTTTCTTTAACAAGATTCCTTTCCAAGTCAGTCTACTAGCTAGGGGTAAAAAAATATTTTTTTGCTTTATTGGCTAAATAGATAAATGAACGAAGAAAGAAGGGATTATATTAATAACGCCACTCTTTTTTTTATCTGCTGGGCTGTTTGTTGTGTACTCAAGAAATGAGGAAGTGTCTGTTAGTTTCGTCTAGTGTCATCATAAAGTGTGACAGCAGACAGCAGTAATAAAATGCAACAAAAGGTTAACGCCGTCACTCAATTAATCTATGAATCAATCTAGGAAAACGTGTTTTTAATTTGATGGCAGAGTGTCTAGTTAGTAGTTTGAAATATTAATATTTTTCCACTTTACCATGATCATCATCATAATCATCATCGTGCAGTCATGACCATATACAAAACTTTTGCAACGGTTTGTTAAATAAAATGCCGTCTATCTATATAGACTACCTATGTATGTTTGTGTTGATGAAAAAGAAATATATGTTTATTTTTGAATTTTGTACCCAGCAAAAAAGTACCCGCAAATAATTTATTTTTCCCTTTTTTTGTTTTTTTTTCTTCCATTTCACAGAAAACGTGGCAATTTCGTTTAGGACTGGATTTTAAGGACTCTACTGTTCTCTTTGGTAGCAATGAAAAACTAAACTAAAAAAACTCGGAAACTACAGCAAGTTTGTGGTTTGTCTTATTTAATCTCTACATTATATAGTTAGAATATATATAAAATATTACCTCTACCAACTACTACTACTACATACATACATACATGACCTACATAATAAATTACTAAAAACTAGCATGGATTCATCCTCTCTCTCTCTCTCTGTGAAAAAAACAAATCTCCTGCAAACATCATCATCATCATCAGTGTATCCTCTTTGTATAAAAAATATATACCTATACCTAAATAAGTAAATAGTTTTTAGTAAACTTATAAAAAAATAGAGTTAGTTAACTACTTTGACGAATATTATAATATTGTGTGACGCGAACCGTGGAGTTGTGTATGATGTTGTAGTACCGATATAAACTACTACTACTATATACTACAAGCTACATTAAATACTTCACCCTATCAATTGTTATTAAAATACTGGTACTAATAATTATTACTACAACTACTACTGTATTTATTGGACTACTTTCTAGATATTCTTCACGTATTCGAAAAAAGAAAAAAACAAATTTACTCAAATCTTTTTTAACGTAACACTGCAGTCAGCGTATCCTCTGAGAGTTGGCTAGAACTTTTGTAGACGTTTTTAGTGCTAGCTTTTTTTTCTTCTCGCTTGATAAAAATGTTTTTATTAGTAAAATACAAGAACTAATAATTAGTATTGCTTCTGGTTAGAATTTTTTTTAAAAACCATATTGATCATGTAGTTATTCGCACCGTTTTGTAGAAGACTATTACAGTAATATAATAATTAGAGTAAAAGCGCAAGTTCTCTAGAGAAAAAGTGTAAAAATTTATGTAATAAAACCTACGTAACAACCAAGCAAGTTAAATTGCAATCTGATTTAATTGGAAATGTTTTGATCTGTGGTAGAAGAAACCCGAATTTTTTTTATTATTAATTTAAGCACTTTGTCGTACGTCAAGATTCATAAAACCATGAAAATCCTTTTAAAAAGATATTTTCGTTTGAAAATATTACCATATATAATGCATACAATAATTTTTTGCAGAGTATCATCATCATATCATTATCATCTTCTGATTTTTTTCACTTGTCTTCTCAGAATTTTTTAAAAGGTCAAGAATCAGCTCAGCTTCAGCTTGAAATTTCATGCTTATTATTATTATTATAAATAACTCATCATAATACAATACTATTATTATGCGTGAAAAAAACTGCCAATTTTTATACGTTTGAAACAATGAACATAATACAAAGCACGAATATTTAGATTTTTTAAAATAAAATTATTTTAGAAGCGTTCAAAACAATTAAAGATTTTTTTACTGACAACTTTACTAATTTTTATCACTATTCTCACTCATCTTTAAAGTTCCGTTGGACATTGCATTGTGAGCATTGCAGTGCGTGTCTAGGCTTTAGTAAGTCGCAATTTATTTAACATTATTATTTATAATTTATCATTACTATTGGTTGACTACTACTGCAAGTGCCAATACATTTGTGGTTAAAAAAATTGCAAACTTTCATATTATTGCTGATATTCACTCTCATCTCACAGTACCCCTTGAAATAATAGGGTAAAATCTGAATAATACATTATTTACTATTGTTACTATTGCAATATCTGTTTTCTTTCTCTTTTTTGTCATCCCTATGAATTATTCATAAAGCATGCATTTCACAACTTACTGAAAAATAAAAAAAGTTGCTCAATCACCAAAATTACGACATCTGCTTACTTGTGCACTCTCAGTACGTACTCGGTCACTGAGTCGCTGTATAAGTTTATTAAATTTCAGAGAAGGAAACAAGGTTATTTACCCGTTGCATGCTAGCAGACTTTCACATCCGTTTTATAATGCCAAAAAAACGATTATTATCATCAATTTCATTTGAAAACATTCAAACTACTTTTTGTATTTTCGGAGAAAAGAATTTTCTTAATGTTTTACATGAATACAAAATAGAAGCAGCCATTCTAGCAAAACGCAAAATGGAAGGATTCTGATTATGTAGGCATTAATACCTTTAAGCCATTATTGAACATCTTTTTTTGTCTTGTCACTAAATCACTTTAAAAAATTAATTTACAATTCATCGTGAATATTTTGGTACTTCAAGAATTACAAAACAATAGAAAGCTGCTTGCATGACAGGACAGACAGTGGAAACATAAAAAGAAAAAAAAATGAGAGCACGTGCCGGAACTCAACGGATTTTCTCATTTTACTTAGGTATTAATATTATTATCCATTGATATAATCTTTTTTTGTGAACCGAATGTTCATGTCATGTCATGTCAAAGACTTAAGACTGTGCGGAAGTTTCACCTATGAACCTTTCCATAAAAATCTCTTTATCATACATACTTACATAGCAGATATACGTTATATTCTTATTACAAAATTATTTTAATTTTTTTGCTACCACTGCACATATTATTATTATTAACATGCTTGGGAGTTGTCAGTCAGGATAACAAAATATTACCATGCATAACATAGCGGAACAGGATGCTTAGAAGAGGAAAAGCTTTTTACTCTGAGATATTCCAATAAAGCTACAAAACAAAAGTTTTTTTTTCTTTGCTCATCATCCTAATTGACCTAACATATAGCCTTGTTTTTAACGTTGCAAGCAACTCACACCAAATATATTATTTAACATACTACGACATGCATACATACCAGGAAAATACAATAGCAAGAAAGGTTTGCGCTTGCTGAGGAGAAATGATTTTAAAATATTAAATATTTATACATACTTACATGCATACATACTGTATTTCAATAGTCAATATTAATATGCATACATACAACATGGTGTATTTTCGAACTGATGTTTTTCTCACATGCATAATTTCAGTCACAAATTTTTACCACACAAATATAATTTATAGTGGGAAGAAAGAACATAAAATAACAGCTCATAAGATAGCATCACAATAGGTAATAATAATAATAATAATAAATATCTGCTAAATACTTAAGTGTCATCACCAAATTATTTTTTAGCATTAATTATTTTCTCTCGAATCGTATACATTTTTTTCAATTAACCATTTATATATATATTATTTTATGAAAACAAAACCAAATGCAAACTTTTTGTCGCCATATAGAAAGAGTTCAGTAGCGGAGAAGAAGAAATGTGATGAGAAAATGGATGAGTGGAAGGAGAAGGAAGAGAGGAACTTTTTTAGTTGTTTTTTACACACATAATTTTCTGCTAGTGCAAGCAAAAAAAGAGAATGAAAACTGCATGATTTGTGAGAGAATGCAATAGACAAATTGCTTGTCGTTATGACTTTTATTACCTTGAGGACTTGACTGCACTTACATACTTACTTTTTATTAGAACATTTTTTTCGCCGAATCTCCGCTAAAAACGTAAATGTAAGAGGATGAAAGAAGAAAAAAGTGGGCCATAGGATATGAATGCAAAAACGTAAAAGTAGGTAAAAAAGAGAGCAAATAATAATAATAATATTACTACTACAAAATAATCGCAAGAGTGAAAGGAGGAAGTAGAAGAAATAGAGAGAAAAATAGAGTTAGAATGAGAGGATTTTTATTTCGGGGGAAATTGTGAAAGCATTTCTTTTCTTTTTATTACATCCAACATCATCATCGTGACGTATTTTGACATAGTCAATAATATAAGTAAGTTTTTTGTCAACGTCGTCGTCTCTTGCGATGATAGGAAAAGCCTATAAATAAGATTGTTGTCTTGCTTTAACAATATGTTGACAGTGTAGTTTGTACCAGCTGGCCTTCCTCGTTTTTCTCTCTCATTTTTATTATTGATAATGCACACATATGTACTCTTGATAGAACATGATATGCAGAATCTTCAAAAAAAATTCCTTATTTAATCATATTTAAAAAATACATATACAATGACCGATTTTTTTTTCACTTTGTTACGTATCTAGAGCAGCAACACCAATAATACTGTTGATAATTTTTATTATACCTATCTACGCCTAGCGGAAAATTTATAACAGCTTCATTATTCAGATCAGTTCTCAAAGTAGAAAAATATCGAAGATCACTATAAATGGGATTGCGTATAATTTTGCACTGTTGAAAAAATATGAGATAAAAATCCCAGGCGTTACCACTTACAAAACCGTAATAATTCTATATAACATATTACTATTGTTATTATTATTAAACCATTATTTATTGTCATTTAATTATAATTCTTGCTTATTATATGTTATTACCTATTATAATTTTGATGACACCACTAATTATTGAAATCACCAGTGTATATTACACCCACAAGCAGAAAAATTCAGGACGAATGACAAAAAAAACTTGAAATGTCTGCGACAAACGTACACATACCTAAGCAGGACGTTAAAATACAGCAAAACCAATGAGCTATCCTTTACAAGTTTCAAGTAAATATAACAAACAACTATTATTATTATCATAAGAATCCTTCATGTTGATTGATATACACCGTCATCATAATCATCATTAAAGTAGTTTTAATCACTATTACGTTAATATCTTCAAAAAATATTATAATTGCAGGAAGACAATTAGGGATTAATCTATGCAACAACTATTTACGTAATATCATTTAAAAATCACAATTCTTTTTTTATTATCATCATCATCATCATCGTCATCATCATATTCTATTTGCAGTTAAGCTTTATTAATTACTATAATGATTACCAGTTGGATCAACATCATCAACTTCATCCAAAAGCAGCACAAGTAATTACATTATAACATATTTCTCTAAATCTCTCATACGCAAAAAAAATTCTCGTGATCGTCTAAAAAGTTTTTTTTATAATTGACGGGAAAAAAAGATGATTAAAAAGTTTTTTAATGAGTTGTCAAGTAACTTTGACAACTTAAGCTGAAGAACGTCTGAAATAAGTACCTTACAGACTGTACTTTTAAAAAACAAGGGTAGGTTGAAAAAAAAAGAGTTTTGTTTGCTTGAAAAAAACGAGATTTTGCACATCTCAAATAATTCTGATCAGCAGCAGCATCTTTGTTCTTTTTGACGTGTGCGTAGGTGAGAAAAGTAATTGTTTCTTCTTTGCTGTTTGTTCATCAATCAGATTTCGAGTACGATCCATTATATATTATGTGATGCATCACACAAACAAAAGTAAATTAATGTTTTACAATAATAACTCCACTGATTCTATTGTTGTCTTCATTACCATCGTTAATATTATTATGGCCATATTATCCACTGTAAACACCTAACAACATACATAATTCTATGCTGATCATCATGACGAGCGGATGTACACGCATGTATTGGTTTTTCACAAAATAATATTACAAATCTGTTAAACTCATCTTTGGAGTTTTCATGATGATGATGTTGATAATAATTCATGATGACAGTGTTTTCACTTTCTTCTCCTTCAAGAAGAATCGCTCATTGTATTTTTTTCCCAATATGTTTCTTCTCTCTCTTTACAACGGTGATGATGACGATGACGGTCACCAATATAGTAATGATGAGAAGGTCACACGACAACAATATCAAAGTACATACGTCCATCAGTCAATTTAAAAACAACACCTACACACACTTACTTAGTCTCTCTGTTTGTGAGAGAGAGGAACATCTGTTGTCACTTTTGTTTGTTTGTTGTTATTATATTATTTTGCTTGGTGGGGTGCACATGGTCGAAAATTACAGAACAATGCATGATAAAAATAATATACCTAACAACAACAATCTCTGCTTGATTTCATGGTAACACTATGTATGTAGTTTTCTTTTCATTATTTATTCTTGCAACAACGCCATATAGAAAGGAAAAATATTAATATTATTATTATTTTGCTCCTATTCATCTGTGTACTTGCTTGGGCACTACTAAAAAATGTCAAAGATCAGTAGATTAAAATAATTATTATTTTCTTTAAATTCTTTATAAAAACGTTATAGCAGGCATTTCACAGGTTTGCAGTAAACTGTTAAGTGGTAGATAATAATAGCAGTAATACTAACTAACAATAATTTTTATCGTCAACGGGATGTATAAATACAAAGAAAGAGAAAGAAGTTGGAAACAATTGTTTTAAAAAATATCTTATTATTATTCTTACTACTATATACGGTTAGTAGTAGGGCGAAAGAGCGATATAGTTGTGTGTGTATTGTAAATAATTTTAAAATCTCTATTCATTATTATTATTACTCAAAAATGATGATAATGAGTGGTGATTTATTTACAGCAAAAGTAGTAAGTTGCCTAGTAGCTGGAGGAACAGCAAGTGAGTTTTTATTAGCGGAATAGCTGCGATATATCTAAAAAAAATAATAATCGTAAAGTTTATGTATAAAAAACACAAATAAGATGAAAAAAATTGTACCATTACTAGTACGCCATGCGCTTATTAGATTGAAGAGGAACGTTTAGAAGTATGTATGTGTATGTATGCGTTTCAGCGGAAGTATCTGTTGAAGTTGTTGTTGTTATGTAAAAAGAAGAAAAGAAAACGATATAAATATAATAATAATAATATTAATAACAATATATATATTAATGTAAAGTTAATAATAATAATAATTTTTAATGAAAATTCATCTATATACACGTTGTCGTACGCATTATTAAAAACTGCTAAACATTATACCTATGTTATATTACAATTATTGTCATTAGTTGTCAAGTAGTAGTTGTTAATACATTGCTAATTGCTGATAATAGCATTATTACTTTTTACGTTGCTGCGAGTCATATAATTATTATTATTATCGTACAATTCACATGATTGTCATAACGATAAAAAATGATGATCATCAGGATAATGCCACATTACTACTATTACTACTACTACTACTGCTACACATATATTCTTCGTGTATAAAACAACTTTTTATTACGGACTATGATTCTTGTTTTCGTACCAAGAATATAGTATAATAATAATCACACAGGTTATAAATACATACATATATATATGCATACATATATTGGTAAATATTGTTACTTATACAGTTAATATTAATATTATCATTACGCATGCAAAAAAAATAACTCGGTTCGTATAATATTTATTATTGCTATTACTATTATTATGGTTGTTCTACTTTTATGCATATGAACAGTAGTAATAGGTAGGTTGACACTGCGGCTATTCCAAACTGGTATTTTATCACGAAACAAAAGAAAATCCAGCGAACATCCATTCACACCGCAAGATGACAATTAAAAACCATTAAACTTATATAGTCATAAACATTCATAAATAGATAGGATAGTAGTAGTTAGTCAGTGACGACGACGATGATGCAGAACGTCAAGCTCTCTATCTCTATCTATCTATCTATTCATCTCTCGGTTCGGCTACTTCTATATTACCCTTCTACATTTTTCTACATTATTATGCATAAAATTCCGCCAGAGTTATCGATCCAAGTAAAAAAGTAAATATGACGACAGCAAAGTATAAATCAGCAGTAGTTTTATTTACTAATTATTATTATTAACAAAACATTCATCATCAAACAGCATTGTTTATACGACTAATTTTTAAAGGGAAAAAATCAAAACACGAACAAGACTTGTATAAAAAAGGAATATACATACAGATATATACATATATATATGCATATATATATTGATGATCATGTTGTTACTGCAGAGGAGAAGAAAGTCTCATTAAAAATTGCAAATGAAAACGATCAAAAAAAGTTAGACAAAAGAAGAAAAATTCATGCGTTTTCTTTCACGGTAGGAGATACATGAATGAGGAAGATAAGAATAAAAATAATAATAAGTATTCATTATTAGTACACTACATACAACTACGACCACTATATATTTTATTCTTTGTAAAATCGGGAATTGTTCTTTTTTGGATATGATACTACTACTATACTGTACTATGCCTACCAGGTAATTACAATAATAACTTATAACGATAAAACACGCAGTAAGAAAAACAAAAAAAAAGATGTTGACGACGACGGCGAAGACGACAAACGAGTAAAAAAGGGTTCTACAATATACGACAAAAGAAGCTAAAAGCAGCGGACTAGGCAATTTTTCGTCCAATGTAAGTAATTAATAATGATAATATTCATAGAGTTGCATTACTCATTACTCTGACGTACTATACTTCTACAAACACCCTGCTTGAAAGTACATACATTACATACATAAAAAATAAGCTAGGTATTATGACGACGGCGGAAAAAGTAATATAATTTTAAAAGTATAATATGCGTAGTAAACGCGTACTACGAATTTAGAAAGTTTTCTTTTTTTTAAAAAAAAAGGGAAAGAGATGTTTTGGGGGAAGTATATAAGAGGATGAGAAACAAGTATGAGTGCTGATTTTGTTTTTGTTTTAGGATTTGGAAGAAGCTCGTCAATAAATAAAAGTAAATAATCCCGGCATTGTAATAAATAAT
>JAHZMT010005341.1:0-16699 GCA_027743785.1 Sinhomidia bicolor
TTACGTGATGTTACCAGTTACCAGTATCAAACATGTTTATAGACGGCGTAGGATGCAGAAAGAAATCTAAGAATGACAAGATTATTTCATAAACATTTTCAATAAACATGAAAATAACTTGTATGTCCGTCTGTCTGATATTAATTTTTTTTTAATCCGATTTAGACCTAGAGGGCAAGTCAGCATAATCCGAACACTGATAAATTTTGTGTACAATAATCTAAATTCCCTAACCTTTTTTTATTCTTATGTTGGTCGTAATGTACTCGATTAAATTACAAATGTTCTTAGCATTAACCACACAGCGTAATTTTTAATGCAGCTTTTAAAACATGCCTGGTTTCAAAAAATGAATGCGTCATTCAAGTTGATATTTTAAAACGCTAATCGATTGAGGGCAATTCATTACCAAAAGCGATTTCTTAGTAGAATCATATAAGAAAAGCTTTCCATGCGAGTCGAAGCGGATGCCATAAGCACAAATGTTTATTTTCTAGAAACCAGTTATGCCAGCAATGCTTCGCAGAAATCTCAATGACAGAGATGACAAAGTAATAAAATTGCCAAATTTATAGCTTAGCAGAATAAAAAATATGTCTCAAATAGGAGTAAAAAAGCTTTATATAATTAAGTATTATATTCTAGCTGTTTTTGCGGATGGAGCATTTTTTTGAATTTTCAATAGTCAAACGAGCGCTCTAATTATAAAGGTATAGCAGTAACTTCAAAACAACTTTATTAGCTTTACAAACTCCAGAAAAACTTTCTGTGAAATAGATAAATTGCATACAATGCCCAAAGTGACGTTCCCCACAATGACTCCACGAGTCTCTTGAAATGCGTGTTAGCACGTTTGAAGGCAAAGTGCCAAGGCAGTAAATCATTCGCTATTGAGTGTCCAATATACAACAGGATAGAATTCATGCCAGGTTCAAAAAAGGGAGTTCCAGACCATACATTCCAAATGTCAATAACCGCGTACAGTACAATAAGTAGAACTAGAGCAAGGGAGCTTAGTGCAAGTGCAAAGGAGAGTGACCTGAAAATACAATAAAATGAAGAAATTTGGTGATTGAAGCCAAAATATATTAGTGTTTTGATACGGTATGCGCTGTAAATGGATAGCAAAAATTTAAATATTTAAAAACATTTTGAACATACCAAAGATTCTTATTTAATGGGATCAGTCCTCCTGTTTGCTTTCCTCCACAAAGTGCCGCTGCTATTGCTCCTGTTATAACAGCCCACACAAACCAACGTACAATTCGGCTTTTGTGTTTCGGATAAACTTGTAAAGTCAAGCCAGCTTGGACTCCTAGCCAAACGGTAAATACAGATGTCAATGTTCCAAGTAAACCCTCTGGGTCATACTCTGCAGACTGGTAAGTCCATTTTGTAGTAGGCCATTGATAGATATGGCCCAGTGTAAAAACCTTTCGATCAATGTATCCTGATGCACCACCAATACACTCTGCCGAATGAGAATTTCCTTCATGAAGACCTCCTGGACCTAAATAGCCTCTAAAAATTACAGTACAACAAAATAAAATGACTTGTTCGGTGTTTTCTCAGCAAACTTGGATCATCAAAATTTTATTGCGTAAGCAAGTATTTATGTTGGCAAAATGGCAGAGAAAAAAAGCAAGTTAGTACGTGGGGCATCCTGGAACTTTTAACAGAAACGTCAAGCATGTGTGCACAAGTATCAGTGAGAGAGATATCAACCACCCTTTCCATATGAACACAACGTCTTGAATCAGTGCCACATATTTGTTTTCCTATAAATAAATTGCTGTTAAATGTGCTTACTCTTGTATATTATTTTATAAAAGAAATACGTTTTAAAACGTGTAATGAATGTTTACCGCTTTTCGATTATTCACAAAGTTTTTGTTTGCACATATTAGAACGGTCGTTGCTGAAACCAAATAGCATAGTCCGAATCGTTGAAGTACACCTGGAAGTCTCAGTTTACCCCATTGGTAGGGACCTCCTTTGGTATTTAATATTATACCAATTGCAATCAGTTTTAAAGAGCGGATCACTATTCTCTTGAAAATAGTAATTTTCGGTATATTCTTTTTGACCTGGGACTTGATTGATACTGGAATGCAAACTGAGCACAAGCACAATGTTTGTTATATTTGAGAAACACGTATATAAATACATGAAAATTATATTCCAAAAACTAAAATAACATCCAAATATTTACCTCCCATTATCCATAAAAACCTTTGGTAATAAAGGAAGCGTGTAAACATCCCATAAAATATTTTGGCAGCAACATGCAAACATGTGATGGTTTTGAGACGTAAGTGAAGTAATTCAAAAATGCATAAATTTGAGAGTTTTTTCTTTGAAAAAAATGATGTACAATAAAGAAGTGCATAGAGGTAATAATAGGTATAGCGTAAAAAATAATAGACAAACCATGGAAAGACTAAATCTGCAACATATAAACCGTCCCATGTTGCATGTTCCAGAAAGTAATAACCTGCTGCCCCATCGTTTACAAAGATCATTATCATTATGCATATCCTGTATATATGTAGATGTCACAATACAACAGAATAATGAGAATGAGAAAGTAATGCAGTAAACAAAATGATATTTATAGTGATGATAAGTGCACTTGTATTTTGCTTTGATGCACTCCAAATTTAAAATTACGTCACCCTCTAAAAGTATCTAATGAACGGAGACGTGGTCTACTGGGTGCCGGTGCCACTGCTACGGTTTTCAATTCAGGGCTACTAGCAGATCCTTCTAGTGTTGTAATATACGGCTCTAAGAAAAAGATACTTTTCTTTTAATTAACACCATTTATGCTTTAAAATTTTTAAAATTGGGTTAAATAGTTAACCTGGTTTTTTCAAATATTTGTCTATTCCTAAAAGCCTGCCTAGATGACTTTGATATTTCTGGAAAAGAACGATAATAATTCCGACGCCCAAGTAAAAGAAGATTGGAATGAGGAAAGCTAAAGGTTAAATTTTTGAAAATTTAAAACCACATGAAAAAATACACATAAGAATTTATAATAATACAAACAGTTCAACAGATCTTACGTAGATAAATACTGACAGGGTCCAGGGCAGTCCTAATTTGACAATTGCCATGTTCCTCTACAGTCATTTCGTATACCCCAAATTCTCCCATACTGGTTTCCACCTGACAGTGCAAATTTCTTGCAAAGATAGTTTTATATGAAAACTGAATGTGCTGATCTCTTTTAAAAACAATAAATTAATTCCTATGTATAAGTACCGTGTGTCATTCTCCAACACGAAGTCATCTCTTCCAGATGTATCCAAACGGTATGTTAGGGAAAATTTAGTATCTACAATAAGTTTTGTGGTGTACCCCGGTTCTAAGACATCTCCAGGAATGTCAGTTCTTATGAATGGACACTAAAAAATTCCATAATTGGCTATTTTATGCTTACCAATAATATTAATAATGAAATATTTCATTGTACCTCATGGCAGTCTTTTGATAGCTGATATACTGCAAGATCACGGTCTGAAAGATTGGTAATATTTAGCCATGCTTGATCCAAACCTAGTTCAGTTAGGTTGTATTGACCAAACATTGATTGCCCCTGACTCTCTGTCCAGGACATTGTTCCAGTGTATCAATTTGATAGAAAAACTAAAAGTGACCTTAGTAAATGACAAGAGAAGTTTAACAGGGTCAACAAATTGCTGGTAACGAATGTTGAACTAAATTTTTTTAGTTCTGTGGTGTGATGTCCTCAGACTGAAACAAGCAGGTATAGACTTAAGCTTGATTAATAATAGATGATAACAAAACTGTATTGTTAGCTTATGATTGTGATAAGAACAACGTATGAATATGATTAATTGTTATCTTTAGAAAACTACATGAAGGTCGAGGATACACAAAATCAGTCATTAGTACATGACATACGGCGGTGAGTACACACTTTTGTTCTGAGTTTCTAAGTAATCCCTGCATGGTAATCATTAATGCAAACTTTGCGAAACCAAAATGCATGGTTATAAAATGCAAAATAATAGGACCTACCGACATTATTCACATTATCAATCAATTATGAATAAATTACACTTTATCTCAAATGTCAGCATTAATGATGGATATAATTAAAATAGATCAGATCATATCGCCTTCGCCTATCAAGTTGACTCTGTTGACAGGTTTGTTTTGTAGCAAGCTAGGACAGGCAGCCTTTAAACTGTGCTGCTACTGTTACACCTCGTGGGCTATTGTGTAAAAACTTGTCGCGTTTTGAGCAGTAATGTAATTCAATCGGTCAGCAAGAAATACCTACTTTCGCTATTTATTGTTAGTATACCGTCGTAGTGGAGATTGTGAGTACGATACTAAAACCTATTAAACTTTTTTGTACCCAAGCTTAAGAGTGATTTATGTGAAATTGCGGAATTTTCATTATTAGATGCATGAGCTTTGCCAACAAAACTATAGTACAAATGTTTGCGCACACGAATGACGTGACGGTAGCTATTGCAGAAATTATTGGCAGCTGTCAATATGTAAATCATAATTTCATCAATGGCAAATGCGAACAAATTTACAATGGAGAGTGTCATACTGACGTTAATAGCACTTACCTATGTACTGATTGATCTAACCCGTCAACAATATTTGTGCAATATAAAAATTTCATATGGAAAAAATAACATGGTCATAATAACAAAATTTGTGGTTATAAATGCAAATGATATTTTTTTGTAATTTATTATACTAAAGTACACATAATACCCTAAATACGATTCATCAATGCTACCAACAACGTTAAACAACGAAAAAGAGTTGTTGATCATGAAGGTAAACAGCAATTATAATCCACAGTGCAGTTCCCCAAGCAGTCTCCATTAATTCACTTGTGTGTGATGCCATCCTTCCATACGAGAAGTTCCAAGGGATTATGGTACTACAAACGTTATGTCCCAAATACAGCAGAATAGAATTTCTTCCAGTTTCTACCAAAGGAGTTCCTTTCCATTTCCCATAAACATCAATTATCAAGTACAGTATTACAAGTAGGGCTAGCGCAGCAGAACAAGTGACTAATACGAAAGAGAGTGACCTGCAACAAATGAGATAATTTATTTTATTTAAATATACAAATTTAAAGTGTACACTTTCCTACCATAAATTTTTGTTAATTGGTATCCATCCAGAATTTGACAAGCCCCCACATAATAGGTAGCCACCGACTCCGCAAAGTAAACTCCACGATAACAATCTAATTAGGCGCGGTATTACGTTTCTGTAAGTTTGCACGGTAATTCCTGTCTGAATCCCTAACCAAATATGTAAAACTGACGTAAGTACACCCAAGATCCCCTCAGGATCAAATGCTCCGGAACCATAAACCTTTGAGGAGGTTGGATGGTTATACATATGCTGGATTCCAAATATCAGCCTATCTATGTAACCAGTAGCTCCTCCAACACATTGAGGGGATAATGCGCTATCATTATGTAATCCAGCTGGACCTAAATAACCCCTGATTTAAAAAAATAAGATTTCATTAACAAAGTATATTTATTAATCGATTATCAAATAAATTTGTTTCTCAACATACAGGGGGCAATGTGGGACCGGAAGAAAAAATGTTATTGCTGAATGAACTATCACGCACGTTATCACAATAAACCATGGAACTATCGTGGTTTTGAAATCCTTGAAATAATTCTATCAACACAAACGTTTATATCAACGATACTTTTAAAGAAATCACGAATTCATTGCATTGCATTTGAAAAACTCTTCAGCAAAAGAAGCTAAATTTACAAAGCTTTTTACCTGATCTGGAAGAGAAGCGTTAGATGAGCTTGAATGTCCTTTGTCATAAAATATCAAAAGAAGAATCGATCCAATAAAGTAGCATAATCCAAATCGTTGTAGCACCCCCGGCAGCCGCAGCAGTTCCAATTGAATTGGGTTGTCTCTTGCAAATGTGTTTGCCATAATTCCCAACAAAATAAGTTTAAGAGACCGTATCAAAATCTCTTTTGCAATTTTTATTTTTGAGGTCCCACTTGTAATTCGAGAATGCATGCTAAGAGGTATGCAAACTCCACAAATCCATAAAAACCTACAAATAATCACATCATTTGTAAAGTAATATAATATAGTGTGGTAGTTGTTTGTGATTGATGTATTTGAAGTGGATATCTGGAAAATAGCTTTTACCAACCAGGGGAAAGCTAAATCTGCCACATAGAGCCCATCCCAAGTACAGTGCTCAAGAAAGTAATATCCTCCGCCACCATCGTCGGCAATAATCATTATCAAAATGCATATTCTACAAACAAATTTTTGATACGTATTTAATGGAAGAAACTTTAATAATAACGGTATAATTAAAGTTAAAAGCTTTGCTTTGAAATACCCTCTAAATGCGTCTAATGATTTCAAACGCTCCTTTCCTACGTCAGAATCGGCTTGATTGTCCTGCCTAGAGGTGACAGTGGAAGTGGAAGAAGATGGTTCGTTTACCCTGCTTGTCTCTACTGGAGTCATACTCTGATCTCTTTCTTGTACACGTGCCGCTTTCTTCTTTCGCTTTCCCGTCCTTTCCTGCCTGGTGGAGGTTTTTTTATGAGAGTTGTCAGCATTTTCTGGTTCACGGTGCGCCTGCTCCTGTTCTATAGATGCTATCAATTGCTCATTCTCGTGCTGATTGGAGGCGGAAGAAAATGTCAACGTTTCCCATATTTTCTTGAAACAAGTTGGAAGCAACTTTAAGTGTTTCAAGGAATATTTAAAAACGAAACCAAGAAAAATCCAAAAGACAAAAGTGACGAAAATGGCTGTGAGTGGATACAATGGATACAAGCAGAAGCATTTAGGTTAAATGGTTGGTTGATAAAATTAAAACAGTACGGACTAAACAAAAAAGATAAAATGAATGATATTTTGTGCCTAATCAGTCCGAATGTACTTACGTAAATAAATATTCACAGGTTCAAGATCATTTGTAAGGGAACATTGAACAGACGTTTGGTCATCACTGTGAATGGAAACGCTGTAGACGCCAAACTCCCCTAAGCTACTATGCACATCGCAAACGGCAAAACTGTTTACATAAATGTATAAGTTTTAGGCATTAACTTGATCACATTCCAATCAAATACATATAATATGTATACTATCAGTTATATCTGACCTATCACCGACACTTGGTGTGTAATTAGAATCACCGGAAGTCCGGAAACGAAAAGTTTTCCCATGTTGTGTATTTACAATTGCCTTGTAAGAATGATTGTGAAGAATAGGCTCGTTCAAAAATTTTTGGTACGAACACTATAATCATAAATATTATATTCAAATGCATAAAGAATTCAGCTATTAAATCGAAAGCAGGGTACAAATTAATTATAAATATTTCATAGTACCGTATAGCAATCCTCAGACAAACTGTAGATCCACAAAGGTTTCTCATACGATGAAGATATGTTTAGCCATGCTTCATCGGTATTCAATTCAGTTATATTTAATCCCTTAAAGTTTGAGCACGTTTTCTCTAACCACCACCACCACATTTTAACGATTCACTTGAACTTTATATATATATAATAAGTTTATTTTTCTATTTCACTTTTGAAACGTCTGTTCAACTAAATTACTCTAAACTGTTTAAATTTTAAATGGTATATTTAGCTCTGATCTCATTTAATGGGTTTGCGATTCGTCTTTTGCTACACTGTATCAGCATCTGCAAAAATGAAAATTGAGAATTGTTATAAGTTTTGATTTTAATTATAGCAGAGAAGCAGCGTAAAAAGCAAAATAATAATAATATAATTTAAGTAATAATCAGCCAAGATGATATTCTTTTTATGCTGAATAATGTGATGTAAATGTGATACTCCAACCATAATTACAGATTCAAGCTTTATTCTGACATTTTTTTTTCATTTTCAAACAATAAATAACAAGAATGTTCTCGTGCAATTAATGCAATAAAATCTTTTTATGAGCAATTAATTTCTGATTTATTTTAGTAGGTATTTTTGTATTTTTAAACTTAATCTTTACCTACCACATTATATAACTTATTTTTATGCAATTTTTTAAAGAGTAGTAGTGTTGCATATTATATTAAAGCCTTACATCAAAATATGAATAAAGTAGGTATATATTTTTTATAAATTAAAATTTATAAATGCATTCATAGGAACATGGCATTACATTACATTTTATTGTAACTTCTACAGTATTAATGAGCATGGCAGGGCAGAAAACTGCCATACAGTGAATTCTTGGATTGGAATCATGATAGACAGAATATATATAAAAGTAATCAAGCAAAAATCAGATCCAAACAAGTCTTTCCGTTTTATAAATGCGACGGCTGATTAGAATTAGTATTAAGTACATCTATATCTTTTTAATGTTTTTTTTCTATACAATTAAATTTGAAAGACATCATTTCTTACAGTTAAGTACGTATAGGCGCTACGTGAATCAGTTAGTTTTAGCTAATTGGTTGGTACACGCATGAACACGTGCACAAGTTATTACAGTATACTACTTCGGTCCCACATGTGAGCAAACTATAGTCTATCGCGTTACATAATAGTACAGTACTGACAGGCAGATTCATCGTATATTCTTGACATTCTTTCAAATTAATTGCACTTTAACCAAACACTTAAAATAGAACGACGAATTACAAGGCAAACATTTGAATGAGCGTTTCTGTTTATAAATGCATCCTATCGTTGTACCTTGATCTCGAAATATATTTTGGTACTCGGAAAAGAAAATAATACGAACATTCATATAAGCTTTTCATTTAAGAATTTCAATATCAGAAGACATTTAGACATCCTTTGTATTATGCTACAAAATACTAACAAAAGAGAAACAGTAAATATATTTTGTACATTTGCATTTGAGACAGAATCAAATTATCGGATAAACAAGTAAAGAGTACGTTTTCTATTTTGGTACAAGATAAACATCCCTAATCAAAGTTGAAGTAATAAAAGGAATCTGTTTTTTCTGATTCATGTGAGGTTGAGATGGTGTGTTGCTTTCATAGAATAGAGCCACCTGAAATTGAAATATTTAGAAAAAATCATCTTTACAGTTTAATTCATATTCAACAAGTCAACAATATTATATGTTGAAGCATGTAAAAGCATAATTACCTCTCTCGCAGCAATTGTCATCATTGATAGCAAGTCCTTCTTCTGAGCATATTTGTTGAAAACGTTACAAATGGCCTGAATAAACCAAGAACCATTGGTAGTATTTCGCCATGAGTAAAATCCTACACATAAAAAAATATATTATTAGGTATAAGTCTTCTCTGGTTATTCTCTTTTTGCCATTACTATAGAGTGACAGTAGTAACAATTTTTTTAAATACCTGGGACGGTACTATACGCGATCAAAAAATCAGCATGGTTCGGAATTCTGTAGCTAGTTGGATTGGAATCCGTTTCCGTGCGATTTACTCGTACAAGTTTAGTCCCTTCGTCCAGTTGTGAACCTTGGCATGCCTAAAACAAGAAACAATATTTAGTGCTTATTTTTGTACTAAAATGGTATTCCTTTTACAAATGAAAAGGTTCTCGTTTCTTTAGCCACTAGAAGTGAAAATAACAAAAACGGACAATTAACAAGAAACCATAAGAAATTCTATCTACATAAAAGAAGAGTCTTAAAACTATTACGTACTTTTCTCAACCTCTTTTGCAACTTCATGATAAGTAAGATCATCAAAGGCCGATACTTCAAATCCCAGGTTCTTTAAAGTTTGCACTAGACTTGCCTTGTCTCGTTCAGTTCCAAATCTACGCCCAAGATCGAGGCTTGAGTTGAAATTCTAAAATAGAGGAAAATTAGCAATATTATATAATGACAGAGGTAGAGAAATTAATTCATAATAATAAAGACTAATTCATTTTAACTTACCTCGTGATTCAATATCAGAGCACGTCCACGTTTTTGGTGATTCATATTATAAACCTCAGAATCTTTGTGCACAGGCATCATCGCCTTACTACCTCCCCCAAATCCCCTATTCCAATTTTAAATTACATTATTGTCAGCACTCAGCACAGGTGACTAAAAGCTTGTTTTATTAAATCTCTACATTACATGCATTTTTAACTTTTTTTTTTAAATATTCAGCTTTGGGTCCTGCATTATAAAATTAAATACTAATTTGAGTCTACCTTCTAGTGATTCAATTACAAGGATGAAATTTATTGACTAATTAAAGAACTACATTTCGCTTAACACAAAGCTTTTAGAATAAATTAATGGTATGTGCGTATTTAATAATTATGATCCAAAAAATGATAATCAGTTAAAGAATTAGTAGTCAATAAACTACTTACGTAGTTTAATTGTTCAGTTTGCCGGTATCCTTATATAAAGGGAACTAGTAGCAAATTCCAACCATTTCGATGATATGCAAAATTTGTGACCATCTAATAATCTATATGCCTTCCTAACGTTTCTTTTTCATTCACACAAGCTGGCCACTTTAAGCAATACACGCTCAACAACCGATTCCAAATTCTGAATTCAATGCGTTATGTATCGTTTTGTGCTAGCCAACGCCCCCTTTTCTACCTTTTGTATCAACTAAAAACAACAACACTACTGAAATTGAAGATGTGCCAGTAATAAACGGTAGATGTAATAACTTTCCTAAGTTAATGCAAGCAAATGATAATGGCAAAAAAATTGTTTGATTTCAAACAATATTTTTTTGACTTACCAAAAACCCTTTGAGTCTCCATCATCTTCTTTTTGAGCAACACCATTGTTTTCTTTTTTATCTTTATTTCCACCAAAGAAGGAAAATGCATCAACAGATTCTTCAGATTTTTCTTGAATCATAACTTGATTTGCAGATGCTCCATTTCCGTTTGCAGCAATTTTCAGCTTCGTCATATCCGAGTTCATGTCGACATCAATCACATTTTCTTCATTCAGGTCCATTTTAATGTCTTTGTCACAGAAGAGAACAATATGTTTTTAATTTCACAAATGTTTTTAATCTCGACTGGTCTTCACATTTACCACTGCTATACTGTAAAAAAGTAATCAATCAAAACACTGTCAATCTGAAATTAGTATTAACTACCAATTTTGCTAGTGAAGTTTAAAAGCTTAAAAATTTCAATGTCAATCCATGTTTGTGACTGTAAATACGTACGTGCAACATGCCCTTTTTTATTATCAACTACATATTGATCAACGCAAAAGATGAAACTATCAAAAATTTACTGAATTTAATTTAAAGTGTCGCAAACAGCAAACACATGTATTAGTATTACAAGCCTCCAGATGACGCATTTACCGAGTATTTACATCAAAATAATGTTCCAACAAACGCAAAATGACGTGACAAAAAGAATAGTGTGAACAGAAATTTGGCACGATTAAACGGGTTTTAGGTTGTAGGTGCATTGACATATAACACAACATATAAAATTAAAATGTTAAAGTACTTGCGCTACACCACTGTGCAAGATAAGATAATGTCTTAACATTATCAAAACATGTATAGGTAACAAATAGGTATTATTGTGGTTTTAATTTTCTTACCAACCAATTACTTGTTTCTCTCTTCGTCCAAACAAATCCAATACAATTATTATTAGTCCCAGCAGTACCACCACCACCGCGACAGTCAGATAATTTAACGTCTTGGTCTTTGCACTTAACACCTCTTGTCCTTGTAAATGAAAAATTACTGGATTAACTTAAACCGTGGGGGTGGACAGTAGTGGAAACACCACACACCACGCACGCCACAAACATTTAGCTAGCAGTAGCACTACCAAACACCAGCACAAACTTCCAAACTATAAAGAAATATTGTGTGGGGGTGGAATGACTGGACAGATGATGATAATACTACGTTAGTTAAATAAATAATTGAAGGACAATAGATGATGAGTATGACGATTGATGATTACAAATAATGAAAAAAACGAATATTCCATAACATGTACGTAGTACGTGTACTCTTAAAAAAAGACGAACAGTAAAATGCTTTCAGTACAATGTTTATTCAATTTACACTTTTTCTCTGGCCAACTCAAACAACAGATGCAAGAATGTTTTTTGTTGTTCTTCTCAGTTCAGTTCCTTTATTTCAATATCTTTACTGCAGTATTTTTATATTCCCTTTAATTTCATATTCCGTTTGTGTGTGTAGTGTTGTAAAATAAGTCATCTCATCACTTCTTTGTCCTGTATATGAACGGACAAGACAAGGGAATAGGGAGTCCGTAATATGAACTTCATATTCCATATTCCATAATATCATATCATCATCATATGAGTCATTTTTCTTAGTCTGCCTGTCACTATGCTAGTTTTTTTCGTTGTTTTTTTGTCTGATTCCCCAGTCTTTTAGTGCTGCTGGCTGCTGCTGTTGGTACTTTAAAACTGCTGCTTTTCTGCCTGCTCCTGCTTCACACAACCTGGATTAGCAGAATTGGAGCGAACGAAAAAAGCGTAAACTCAAAAACTTCACATCATACAAACTTATGACTTATATTTATCGTCATCATCACATCATCAATCAGTCTCTCTAGTCTGTACATCAACTCTGCACCGTTCGTTGAGTGATATGAAATGAAAGATAAAAAGTCTAACAAAACGAATACCGGGTTGTCTATCTACATCCCAAAACGTAACGTTTAAAGTAGGAATCTAATATAATTCTAAAATTCAAAGAAACAACGGGAACACATACTTACATGAATCATGATGCAACAATGGTAGTGAACAAAGGACTAGAAAACCGTTTAGTTTAGTAAACGTTAAACGAAAAATGAAAAAAGAGTACCTTGTCATAGAAGTACCTAGAAATTTTGTACATGTTAAAAAATTGCGTTTTTGACGGTTTTGAAGTTTTGTGTGGGTATGTCAAATATAGTCAATATAGTAGACAGTATTATTGATGATCACTGCCATTTTTGCGCATAAAAAATGTTTCGTTTGAATAAAAAAAACTCATAAATTAGGTAGTTATTTGCGAGATGTACGTGGTTGTTGTGTCATGTCATGTCTCTTCACTGATACCGCGTTCAACTTAACTAATAGGTTTAATGGTATTTCGAAAATGACATTTTTCTACATGTATTGAATTCTAAAAAATAATTTAAAGCTAACGGTTATGATGTAGTGTTCCATATATTGATTGTCTCGCGCAATTAACACGAGTTACATTTATTGGCCAGAAATTTGAGATTTGGCCAAAAGCATATTATAGAGCTACGAAGGTCGATGAAATAATAAAAGAAAACATGAAGGAAAAGGGCGAAATCTACAATTTGAGCTGATTTTTCCCACCTTAATAATGATGCCATGTCACACATGCGACTGTGTAT
This sequence comes from Sinhomidia bicolor, assembly GCA_027743785.1. Classification (NCBI taxonomy): domain Eukaryota; kingdom Metazoa; phylum Arthropoda; class Collembola; order Entomobryomorpha; family Entomobryidae; genus Sinhomidia; species Sinhomidia bicolor. The sequence goes on from JAHZMT010005341.1 coordinate 13,383, forward strand.
TTATTTTGCAAGCCACCAACGGGATATTTTCAGGACTACAGTTTTAAAAAGCATCAGTAGAGAGATTTGACTTTTAGCGACTTTTTGATTGAGCGGTTCCATCAATGTAAGTAGAATGAGCATGTTTTTGCCATTTGGAAACTTAAGGTAAGCGAAGCCATTCCATCTTCGAAGATTGTTTTTTTCTTGTTAAAAATATTTAATCCTGATGCCAGCAACAAAAGATGTATCTAATAGTGTATATGCAAAAAAAAAAACTTATGCATGTCTGTCTTCCCTTCGTGCGATTAATTTATCTGCTGGCTGTTCTTATTAAGAAATTACTCATCTTATCAGCAAAAAATTGGTGAGTGTGTTCCAAAAACTATTACATCCACAATAATGTAACACGGATGAGCAGTTGAGTGGATTGTTTTTAAATGAAAACACTTTTTCTCGCTGTTCCAAGTACCTTGTACACGATATTTTTAAGTTTGCAAGCTAGCTTTCTTTGCATCTAATGACAATCCTGAAAATGTTTCTCTTTACAATTTGCTGTTGCTTTCCAAGGATGTTTCCATAAATTGTCCGTGCAGTCAATATCACTTTGAAATACAGGAATGGATTAATCACTAAAATGATTCAGAGTTGCACCTGTGACAAATTAGTAGTGCTATTCTACCTCCATATCATATCCATCCCCCTCGTTCTAGCTCATCATCGCAGTATTTGCGATTACGACGCATTTTCTAGAACATCCAGTCATATACATAACTGAAAACGGATAGACGAAATCAATTGAAGGTATAAAAAATGTATATTTTAAGAGAGGTAATGCATTATTCTTTAGTTGTGCTATGATATTGAAGATATCAGAGGATTAACCTTTACGCAGGTGGTCTTAGCAAGTGTGCTGTACTTCGTATTTTAATAATTTATGGTTAAAACAGATTGAATTTATTGCAATCTCGTTCGAAGTGGCTTATCATAGTGAATTATTACACGATAATATCTTTGAGTTTATTATATATTTATGTATTCTGCTATGCATTAAAATAAGCAAACTTTCACACATTTCACAGCAATCGAGATTTATACATTCAGTCGTCATTTTTTTCGTCCCCAGAAAAATAGCAAGTTTCAAACCCTTGAGCTTGGCATTTCAGCCAACATATTATATTCAAGTCAATGACCTCCACTGCGGGAATGACAAGACTCTTTACTCTATATACCATCAACAACCTTATTATTATCAGCTATCAAAATGTAGAAAAGGAAGTACTATGAAAATGTTTACTTATGGGAACACAGTCGGCAAATTCATGCGCTTCTTCATGTCTCCTCCTCCTCTTCATCGTATATAACCGTTGTTCTATTCTCAAGTCCGTTTAATTTTTTCTATAATTTATTTTTTAAATGTACCACAGAAGAGACACCACCAGCTACTTTCATTCAAATCATATTGGAATCGGAAACCCAAAAAGTAATAAAATCTGTACCGTGGTACTAAAGCTAACGCATTAGATACATGGATAAGCATAAAATTCACACAAATGGCTGTTGAAGACGTGTTTTTTGAAGTGCAGCATAGGGTTCCCACCCACGGGCTATTTGTATCCAATGCAATTGTGGCTTTCTTAAGTATCAAATTTCCACTTGTCAGCCTTTCAGATCGCATACAACATAGACGTCAATTCTCAATTAGCTTATTAGAGAATTTTTATACGGTTCGTACGAAGATGACAGGAAGAGTGTGAGATTTAGCGGATATACATGATCAGCATGGCGTTTTATACTTTAACCAACATCATAAGTGTGTTTTTTCGTTGTAAAAGATTGTATGAAAAAATTACATTTTTACTCATTTCGTAATGAATTAACTACGTTTTACGACTAGCTAGTAATGTTAAAATCATTGAGAAAAATGATATTACAGTCGGACAATGACGGAAATTCGATACGAAGTTGATTAATAGACTTTGTTCACAGAATCCTGTTGGCCATTTTATCATTGTCAACATGTAAATGATGTTCTGATTTTTAGAGTAATGGCAATAGCACTTGTGCATTGTTTCACCTGTCATTTACCTTAATATTACGCTGTAAATTTTCCGTTACGCCAACGATAAAAAAATATGATGCGTAAGCACTAGCTCTTTCAGATGTAACGTTTTCAAAATCTCAAAATAATAAAAATTCCGAATGCCTGGAGATCTTTCGCACATCATCGAGTGTTATAAACGGGTTCTCACTCTTGGAGTAGTTTGCTTCTCCCCTTTCACTCTTCGACAGTTTTTCTATCCAAGGAACACAGTGCAAACAAACTTGGCAGCGGTATACTTATCAGCTCCAAAAATAGAGCTTCGTGTTTCAAACGAACTCCCTCTGTTCTAAACAAGCCTGTAAAACAATCTCATCATACAAGCAAAACGAGTAGCGATAATCGTTGCGAAATACAGCTTAGCTCACTCGGCTTTATATCGGTGTGTTTACACGTATGAATGTATATTATATCACCTATACTATTGTGCCCTGGCCAGGAAGATGTTTGTGGAGTTGGCAATGAATTGCAAAAGTTAAGGAGACAAGATAAAACTTCTGTTTTCTTGTCTTTCTTATCCTTCCATTGTCATTACCCGCGACGCAATGTTCACGTACGCTCGCGCAAAGTTTTCATTTCTGGATGTGTGGATATTACACTTTTACGCAGACATTTAAAGAAGCGTTTCAGGATCGAGGCATATTTGTAGTTTCAAGTTTTTTTTTTTGGTTTTGCTTACTATTTTTAAAATGTAAGTTGTTGTGGACAAGGTATATTGAGAAAACGGAAATATTATAAAACGGTAGAAATTAAAAATTAAAATGAAAATGCTACCATCAAATTGATATTTTAATTATAATACTTTTAACGGGGAACTATTTTGTACAGACTGTATTTAACAGTGTCAAAAGCTAAACGACAATCATGTCATATCTCATATCCTTGTACGTTTGTGGTGAAGGTTTATGGTTTATAAAAACTGTTATGAGTAGATTCATCAGACATTTGGCATATTTGCAAAAAAATGAAACGTATTGGCAGTCCTTGATGTATATTTTACTTTACAGGAGTACGCATAAGGCAAATGGCTATATAAAGTACTTACCTATACATAATTTCACGTTTGAAAACTAAGGCCTGCCTGCTTAATGACTTTTTAAAATCTATAATCGTTGCTATTATTATTTAGCATTTCATATAAATTAATAAATTTGTCAATTTTAAAAAATTGTACTGTTCTGTCAAGAACTTCATTTTATTTCCTTCAAAAAGAGCATGGTTTTGTGACATTGGCATG
>JAHZMT010005342.1:0-12986 GCA_027743785.1 Sinhomidia bicolor
CAAACAAGCACACACACACACATGCATACACACGATAACATATAATTTTGTTTTTAGATGTGTCAGATTATAAAAGAATGAACTGGGTATAATAGAATATCAAAAAAAAAACACGCTCTTCTTCTGCATGGTACTTGGTAGTTTAGTATTCAGTACAGAACCAAAACAAATGTGTGTGTGTAGTTTGTAGTAGTGTGTTGTGTAAGTATATTTTATATTTTACTGTCAGATATTCTTAGCGAGTTCATTCGGTGGAAACGAGTACGTTTGTAGTAGCAAGCAGCAAATTGTGTAGTAGACAGAAGTAATATATACATACTTATACTTTACTATAAAATAAAGCAAGTTCTTATATCATACATAGAGGCTATATAATATGGGGTCTGCTGCTGATGTCTTTAGTTTAGTTAGCCGATGCAGAATAATATGGTAATATAGAGTAAGTAGGAAATGAACATTTTACTCAATTTAGTAGCAGCAGTAGTATTGGGCTGTGCAATATTACTTGCTGTGAAAACTGTTTGTCTGTCTGACTTTAAAGGGGGTAAAATGCGATGAGTAATATTGTTTACTATTATATTTTTCACAAGAACACGGAAAACTACCGAGTGCAAAATGTGAGAAAATATAAGTACACACAGGGTAATGCACCTAATATATTATGCATTTCAATTTTCAAGAACAACAAACAAAAATGCTAATAATGCAACTTTTTTACTTTGTATTATATATGAGTGCAAAATTATTATAAAACTTCTTTGCTTTTTATCCTTATAGTTCACTACGTAATAAAAGTTTAGCTTACTTGGGCTTTTGGAGTTGGAGTAAAACGTAAAAACGCATTAAATTCTACACCTTGCGTACACATTATTCACACAAAATTCTGCTGCATATTACTGCAACCATGTAAAAGGATAGTAGATAAAGCTTAAAATTTGATTGTGCATACCTACGTGTTTGCATATGACGCTATATGACTATATAATAGGATGGTATGGCAAATGGCATGTAAAATATAGAACAGTCAATCATTGTTAAAACTTAAACAATGAGAATTGGTGAGTGTCCAAGACATACAATGTGTCACCTATTGTACGTTTGCATATTGCATACTGCAGCAAATTCGAATTAATCTATATTAATTATACATTTCTGCACTTTGCACCTGCACCTGAAAAAAACAAGCTGTTGAATGAATGAAGTTTTCTATTAGTCTATTGGTTATGCTTTGACCTGGTCTCAACACTTTGCACCTTAAAACTTAATTATTCATCATGTCATCGCTATCACACACATATATCATCAATCATCATGTTAACACAAATATGACAAACGCTACCAAAACGGAAAAACACATTTTTCGTATGTAATGGTAGTGGTACGTACGCGCTATATACGCTTTACTACAAACCTTATCAAAAACAAGGGTTAAAATTAGAACATAACGACAACATTCATGAACAAACGTCGTACAGAGAAGAGCTGCTTAACTTCCATACTACATCAGTAGACTATTGGCAGTAGTGGCAATGGCAAAGTGGAAACAATTTGAAGTACCTTACGTTTTCATTTAACCGTTTTCTTGCCAATTTCACAACAAAGGTTTTTCTAGCATACAAATGAATGTTTGGCTTGTAGTAGAAGAAGAACTTTAAATAATACTTGAAATTTTGTTATGGTAGGCGTACCTTTCTCTTAAAAATACACTCTACACACTAGTCGCTACTGTTTCAGAATCCTGCAGCGATATGTACCAAGCAAGCAATATCGCTGAAATGAATGGAAAATTCTGATAGCTGGTAGACAGATGACGATACTTACAAAACACCGTGAAAATATGCCTTTTTATTCTTGACATACACACGAAAAATATAAACATTAGAGCATGTGAGGTGTGCAACATTGTAATTGGCTTTAAATACTTTTACAATGTGATATTTTAAAATTAAAGCACGCACATAAAAGATGGGAAAGAAAGTTTGCGAAAATGTGGACAGCAAGAGGGAACTTTTGTACTCTTTTAGTACCCTGGTTTTCACTCCAATTCTCTATTATTTTGCAGTGACTTCTGCTTTTACTTCATCTTCTTTTAAAACTGGGAAAAGTGACGCGGCGTCACCTTTACCCTCTCTGCCGGTTGACGATGGAGGTGTTGGGAGCCCCACCAGTGACAGTTTTTCTCCACCACAACACGAGGAGAAAGCTGGAGAAAGTGGAGTAAATGTCAATAATGACACCTCTTTTGTTGGTGGGAGTGATCCTATTATAAGTTTTATTTTGGAGCATAAAGAACTTCCATATGAAACAGTTTTCTATGTCGTGGCGTTTGAAATTTTGAAACTGTTAATTGTGTTCATTGTGTTTCCCGGATCTCACTTATTTGATCAAACACCATCGCTTCAGACCATGTGGAATATATCTGCGCTTGGAAATTCAGGTACCGTTGGAGGTGGGGGTTTAGCGGGATCATCAGGAGTGGGACCCACGTTCAGTGGCAAGGCCTCTCAAGGAAGACTGCCCTTTAGTAAGAGGGACAGTGCAATTACAAAGTCTCCACCTTTACAAATAAAGGTAACGCTAATAGAAAAGCTTTCTTTTAACAAGCAGTATAATTGTATGGAATGAAACGGTTTCTATTTATGTCGTTTCTAGATTGTGGAACTTTGGAAAGGCTTCTGCAACTTTACTGCAGGATGTGTTATCTGCCATATTTTTGTGGTATTATTGGGTGCCCCAATAATCGAGTATGCTGTTATGTATTTTTCAATAAATACCGCATTGTGCAGCTCATTTGACAACAAATTAACTTTAAGCTGTCTTGTTATAGGGACTGGAAAGCGACATTCCAATTCAGTGTCATTCTCACTACATGGCTTCTATCTCCACTGTGTTTAGCCGTTCAACCTAGTAGGCTTTTGCAAGAATTGATGTTCATAAGGTAAGAAAAAAAGTTCACACAGAAAATAAATCATATCATGGGCAAAACTACTGACATTTTACTTACTGGTCTCTTTGTATACATTCCAGCTTATGGAACTCGGAAAATGAGATTTTGCATCGTACGAAATGGAAATTTGCAATAACAGTATTTGGAGCTTGGGCAGGAGCCATTGTTATTCCTTTAGATTGGGATAGGCCATGGCAGAAATGGCCAATTCCCTGCTTATCATCTACCATCTTTACGTTTATCGTTTCGAACCTAGTTTTAACTATTCACTTGTTTTGCTCTATTTTCGGTGTATATCACAAGATTTACATGATCTCAACTGAGCCAAATAAGATAAAGAATTTTTAGGCATTTAGAAAGTTGGCGAGATATTCGTCTTTAGTTTTTATACGAGTGAGTGGTTGCATGCTGTAGCTGAGAGCTTACTGCAGTAAGAATTTCAATAACTATTGTTTTTGTAATGCTTCTAGTCCAAATCAATCCAAATAAATATGCATTTACCTAGTGCTGTTTTGAAAAAATAACACTCTACTACGCATATTCTACTTAATGCAAATGTCCAAATTTTTAAACATGCATAAAGAATACACAGTTTATTCCAATTTCCAATATTTTCACATTTTTTTCCTTCTCCTTTTTTACCAATCTTATAATCATTGTTTTTAAACATTAATCATTCATAATAATTGTAAGTTTAATACTCTATTACGTTTCCACATTCTCCCTTCGTGAATCACAAGAGCAGAATGATCGATTTTTTCTACTGGCATTTCTTTTACCAAAAATGATTATTATTATCACGAGGTTTTTATCAGGATTATACAGTAAATTCGCCATAATAATTATAATTTATTACAATCATAATAAGTATCGTTAATTAACGGTTTTACCATTGCAATATGTACTCTTATTTAATAACATATAAGAAAAAATTATGGAGGAACCACTAGTTAAACAATACAACAGACAGACTGTGTCCCACCAAAACCAACCTACTCACTCAGTACTCACATGACAAATCAATTACATATCCACCTAAATTTTTGGAGAGACAGCCCACAATTATAAATATAATATGTTTTTGACATAGTAAAGCAAATGAAGTGAAAATCAATATTTTTTCATACTTTTTTTTATAACGGTTACATAAAAATAATAATAATATAAGTAAACCATAGATCGTACGTCACAGTTGCACATTCACAGTTACTTTATCAGCCAACTTAACACATTTAATCATACTCGTACAACAAACATTGTATACGTAAAGTCCGGAAGGGAACATTTATTATAATCTTTATTTATCATATTAATAATAATAATTGTAATCGAAACGCATTCAAAAATAGTGATAACCATTAGACAATAATATAGCAATTTCTGACCAGAATATAAATTGTTAATCGCCACGTACTTGGATGCAGATACGATTTTCCTTTTCTATCGAAATCAAAGTTAAATTCAAATACGCAAAAAAACGCAAAAATTATTTTCCAATAGTATGTGATGTGTAAACTTGACAAGGAATGAAACTATATAGTTGATATTTTAAAAAAGTTATTATCATGAAAGGTTTTCATTCGCCAAGAAAAAAACCTATCCACTGGCATTTTTTTCACCCCTGACTGAAGTGGTTCATTGTTGTTATTATATTTAAATAAGAATTAATATACCTACTAAAACTTTGCTTGATAATAGTAGTAGTAGTATACTCATGTATACATGGCCGTTACGTTAACATTTGTTGACGTCAGGTGGTGTACTAAGGTATTCATCTGCTCTTTTGTGATTGTTCAGAGCCATCGCCGTATAGGTATCATGCGGAAGTTCTGACTTTCGCCTCAAAAGAGGCTTCTCAGAATTTTTCTGTTTTTGCTACAATAAGAAATGATAAAAGAAAAAAATGGTATTATTGTTGCTGAAACGGCTGGAAAATCGTCAAAATAATAGTAATGATTGGAAACTGCTATTGGTAGTAGTAGCTCCATTAACCTGTTCAGTGGCGGGTGGTTGATGATGGTCTTTACGTTCATAATTAATGATGTCATTAATGTCAGCTCCTTCTTCACTGCCAGGTACGGCGTTAGCTGCGTACTCGTAGTCGTCGGAATGAGGGACACGATTGTAATTTGGACTTGTTGTAGCTAATTCTTCAATTTTGGACCACATGTTTTCACGCTTACTCAGTGACTGTTTTTCTAGTGCCCGTTGCTGTTTGTAACTTTGCGTGCATTCATCAAATAGTTTTTGATTGATTTCCATCAGCAATTTCAAGGCATTGTATATCAGCCCATGAATTGTTCTACAAAAATTCAGATTAGCCGCTGTCAATATTTCATATAGTATGCTGAGTTTAAAATGTCAACTTTTTTTGAAAATAAACGTACTTGTTCCAATGTGTTTTTGAATTCCTGTACAAGGCAGGGAACATAATCGGAAGAATTTCGTTAGCATTATCACTAATCAAACTCATAATATACTCATTGTTCCAATAATAAAGTGCTCTTTCTGCGACCTATAAACCAAATAGAACAACATTTTTGTACACCAATTATACTTTGCACGACAACAGTTTCATTTAATCATCCCTTTGCGGACCGACCGTAGTAACAAACAAAGATTGTAACAAACCTGAAAATGGGGAGAAGAGACACATCTGGCTAATTGCTTAAATAAAGGCTTCATAACTTTACGAAACTCGGCAGGTTCAATGACATCAAGAATCTCTTCCAGCTCATTCAAATACATAACCTGGAAAGATGATAATAATAAAAATACTAGATACCACTAGATGCAGATGAAAAACACTTTATGAAAGACGCGAAAGAAAATTTAAAATATAAATGCATCTCGAGGGAAAAATATAAACAGAAGATCCTAGATATAGAGCATAGTTGACGTAACGGAGAGCAGCAGAATACAAACAACAAAGTTGTCAGTAAACATATAAATACATACCAAGATTGTTTTGGAGATACGCAAATGTAATGGACTAACCTTCCTAGAATTTCTAACAGTTCTGCAATCCCATTATGATGTTCCGTTTCGTAAATGAATCGGTAAAAAATGTTATTAATCTGTTTTCTAATGTAGGCTCGGAGGTTAAGAAATTTTCCGTAAATGCGATGCAGGGTAGTTTTCAAGAAATCTCGTTCACGGGGATCTTCCGAATCAAAAAGATCTAATAACTGGAAAAGTTATGAAGAACAAACTTAATTATGTCTGCATAACTTTTTCAACGCAAACCAAAAATTAATTACTTTTTAAGTATCTCAACTTACCGAAAGTACAAACTTTTGGTCAATGTACTTTTTCGCAATAGCAGGTTGAAAATCTGGTGATTCCAAAAATCTATATTTTGGGGCAATCAAAATAGAAATGACTTTTATGATTACAGTACCCATTGGCACATACTTAGTTTTTATTTTTGACAGTAAACTCATTATTGGGTACCTTAAAAAGAAATCATAAACTAATTGTAAATGTGGCCATGCTGCTTCCAAAGTGGGTTCATCCTCTTCGGGGTCAAACTCTGCGCCGTGGGGATTTGAAGATGGTGGCAATGTTCGGAACACATTAACGGCAAACTAAAGCAATGAAAAGTGAAATAATTTGTATACAAATAATATTTCAAACTGAACAATATATTTAATTCATAACTTCATCCACATATACATATGTACAGCGTACCATGCTAACAGCCTCTGGGTATATAGGTTCCGTGAGCACTCCCCTTTGCGTCGTGATGAACTCCACCATTTCATGTAGAGCGCACCTTTTGACTTCCTTGTACTTGATGTCCGACAAGGGATCTGACACAAAGTCAAAGAGGACGCAGCATTGGCGCAACTTTTGGATGAAAAGCTCTTCCCTTTCCGACGCCGACGCATCTGGGGGTACAAAACAACACGAATACAAAATTTCTGGTGCTGAAATTTTCTGACAACCCAACCATCTCAATTTTCTCTTTAATTTAAGCAAATTTGCCATCCTTATCATTAATAATCTCATACAATCACGTTGATCTCAAAATATCATTCAACAATTTTGTTTTAAAAAAAGAATCCTTCTTAAGTTATTTCACACCGTAACTGTCAATCGTCAAATAACCAGTCACTAAAACTTTCTCGGGTATATTTGACAAGTCAACACGCCTGTTTTTTATGTCAAGAAACTCTCACTAATAACGCCACATTCGCCAACAAATGCAAGCATACGTAACTGAGAAAAGTGAAAACATCCCCTTACTGCAAAATCCCCGAAGCCCCATTACCCCATTTTTGCATTCTAAGTAAATATATAGACAACAATTTTGTACGTACTTACTACGACGCTTGATTCATTTCCAATTAATTGTAGAACAATACGTGGTTTCTATTTTATTACTATTACCCAATTGGAAGAAGATCGTCGACCAAAGTTACTATTGTGTATCGTTGTGAAAGAAACATTAATGGTTCATTTTATTACCACCAGAATCGTGCCTCTAATTAAATACTCATTTTTTATGTAGAGCAAGAAACGAGTTAGAATACCCCTCGCAAGTAAAAAAAGAAGCTATGAACTTTAGCTTTTTTATAATCTTTCAATAAACACGAACGTTCGAGGCAAGCCGAAAAAAACTCGTATCATTTCTTTATCATCACAATAGAAAACGACCACCATCATCATCATAATAATATACATACCATATCATGTCTCATCCACCAAGGTTTACGAGGCTCAGACTCACATGTATATTTCTTTATTCCGGAATATTATGCTCTTATCAGGATCGTGATGATCGTCGTAAAAAGTCATTAATTAAAATTATGACTTGGAAGGGTCGATGATGAGACTACACACATCTTTCTCTCTCTCTCTCTCTGCCTACCGCCACCAACATCAAAGTAAAACTAAAGAGTTTCTGCTGCTGCTGCTGCTAGAAACGAATTTCGGTAATTGAGTTGAGTTGAGAAAGCATATTATGTACAGTGTTTCGGAGTTTGGTAGTATGGTGGTGCCGTGGCCAGTAGTAGTACTGGCCTACCAACAACTGGGTTGGTATCAAATTAACAAAGAAACATAAAAAGTTTTCTGTGCTACTAGTACTACTCCACAAATAATAATATATGTGCTTATACTCAAGTAATGGGATTGGTGGTTGCAATTAAGCACTTTTCTGTGCTGTCTATTTTTGCAATCCTTAACAAACTAGGTCTAGGCAATATGTTATTATTATATCTTGTATACAACCTCTCTTATAACTCTAAAACATTTAGCATACCCTTAAGTTGAGGAAGAGCCTTAAGTTCCCGATTCTTCGACACGTTGAACCGTGATGAGCTCTGGCGTTTATCTTTCTTCAAATAGGGCGGACCCGAGTATTTTATTTTATTGATTGGCGTGGGTGGTGGGGCCTTGTTGGTCCCTTCCTCATTATTGTTCTTACTATTTGTCCCCTGGAAAGTAAAACAAAAAACTAATAAATACAAGTATTAAAAAATCTTATATATATAAAACCTCTTGGCTTTGCCATAACTCTTTTAAATAATATACTTCCTTTTATATTGTCTAGTTCATAGTGGGACATGAATTTTCCATGAAGCACCTCAAATCATGATGCAAATCTTAAAAGCAAAAGTAAAGCGTTTTCATGATGATCTTCCCTTTTCTCTTGTTCGCATTACACCTCTCTCTGGCATCTCCTACGTAAAGACTGGCCATATAGCCATTTCGTGCAAATCCAACGTTCCTAGTCTATATCCTCTAACCCAGCCTTTTTGCCCTATCATCCAAGTAGGTAATAAAATGAGACTTGGAAAATCCGTTGACATGCACATTTTCTCAGGTAAAGAAGAACCATCGCATTATGATCACATCCTCTACATCACCTACTCCAGCACGTTGTTTCAGTCAAGCCAGTGTACCTAACTCTTATGAGAAGAGGAAGTTGTTTTATCCCACTACATAATATCCTCTGTTCTGCTGTTTCCCTTTCTTTATAAAAGCTCAGTGAAGAAAGATCACAAGAATCACACAATACCTTTACGGCAACGTAAAGCAATGATGATGTTGATGATGATAAATGTAAAAAGTACTTTGCTTCTATGTAGCCGCCGTTTGCCGACAAGAAAGGTGCTGCTGCTGTAATATATTTTTATGACTTTATATCAGGTATAATATTTGGATAGTCGCATTATACAGGTATGTCTGCTGTCGATGCCCATTTTTATGCAGCATTGAGCAAAATGTACTAATATTATCATCAAATCAAATGTATGCAGAAAAGTGGAAAAAGAAAAGAAACAACCGAGTGAAAGAAAATCGCTTAGTTATATATCTATAGTCAGTCGCCCACCAGCATTAAAAACAGTTAGGCAACTTATGCTGCTGCTGCTTGCTAACCTATACAAACTCATTTCATTGTGCATATCGATTTTCATAATAACCACATCTAAGTGACATGATGTGATCGACTCATTTCGCTTCTTAGTCTTTTCTTTCACAATAACATCACACACACACACACACACACACAACAACTCAACAAGAGCATGTGTGCATCGTGATATGTGAGAGCTGAGAGGAGGAGGCGAGAGAAAGAAAAATAGCTTCTCCTAGCTTGCCACTTAAGTAGAATAATACCATAATTCTCTACGACGTACACACATCACACGGCGGTCTACTAAAAGCAGGTATATAGCACAATAATAATAACGTGTCTCTTCAATTTTCCTCGACACAAACACCAAATCCTCCACACAAAGTAGCTCTTTTCCTTTAAACATTATCGTCAGTATTGTTGTAGTATGGAGGCAAATGCTTGTTTGACGGAAATGTGAAAGTTCATATAGGATTATATCAAATGTATTTTTTATTGAAATGGATAGAAATAAAGCGAAATTAGATATACACTCATGGAATAGAGAGAGAGAGACAGAAAGAGAAAAAAAATGAAATATTCAATTTACGAAAAAGGAATGAAGCAGAGAAAGAAGAAGAGCAAAAAAATGAAGGATTTTGAATTGAATGGAGAGAGAAAGACTTACATCACATGCTCCACTACTGGAGTCATCACTACTATCATCATTCCCATCATTTTCCGGAGAAGACGGAGAATTATCAGTTTTATCGTTTTCCATTTTTTTAAAAGATTGTAAAAATGAATATGTATAAAAAGGTTTCAATGTGTTTGAAAACTACTTCAGATACATATATATAATAATTAGGAGCACACTTATAAAGTATAGTAGCGCGGGGAAGGAGGAGCGGCAGCAGTAGTAGCAGTTTACACGCACACACGAGAGAAAAATATTGAGAACATAAAGGTTCGCACAAACTATTTCACGGTTGAGTGACACAGTGAATGGTAATAAATAATTTAATTACATATATATATACGTTTACGTAATAATGATAGTAAACTTTTTTTAAAGTAGGAAAAGTACTAAAATATATATTATATATATATTTCTAACAAGGAGAGTTGACAGGAGTATTTATTTTTGTTTTGAAGGATAGAAGATAATATATTATAGCACAACAATCAGCGACGCAGCTTATAAAGTTTTACGTTTCAGTCAGACTTTTAAATCTCATTTACACACATATATATATATCAGAGCTCTCACATTGATTGTTCTTTAAAGAAAAGAAAACACAGTTAACAAACACTAACAACATGAACAATGACAACGTTTAATTGATAAGAAAAATAATAGTAATTTTACTTCCTTTCTATTTGCAAAATATTTACAGAATTAACTCGTTTAGGTACTACTAAACTAACAAAAAAGGGTGAAAGTGTCACAGGTAGGTAGAAGGGCGACGGCAACAGGGATACTCTGTCTACGTTCATTCTAACTGAAAAACTGAACGACAGACCGGAATTACGAATATTCTACAAAAGATGCATTTTATCAATAATAATTAAATTATTTTTGGAAGAGTACAGTTTACACGGGTCATGGATAAAAACATACACACACACGCTACATACTTTTAGCTAAATAGCTATACTTTCATGCAATATCATCGATATTTTTACACACTTGACTATATACAGAAAACAAAAAAGGAACCTGCTAAATACACAAATTACACGACGACAACATGCTCGCTCCTTTGTGAGTCAGTAGTGTCTTTCTTTGTTGAACATGAGCAAAAAAAATATTAGAAATTTTTAGTGTTTTACGTGACTACGAATTTGATGAATATTTCAAGTGCGTAGGTATATAATAATCTCTCTTGCAATAAATAATTGTAAACACAGTCAAGGTCACTGCTTAAAGTACTAACTACTACTGTCTATCTATCTATATTATCTACTATAAAATACTTCATCCATTCCAAATGCACATACAGACAGACTATTATTATTACTTTTGCTACTTATTACAGTCACGACCTATAACTACATATAGTGACTAGGTAAACTATTATTAAGAGATACAGCACAGTATTTTAAAGCTGCTGCTGCTACTACCAAACATTTTCAATTTTTCCAATATAACAAAAACTAAACTACTAACAAGAGATTCCACTTTACAAGTTAAATATTAAATACAATACCTAATAATTTATTAGATACACAGTCGTGTGATCGGTCGTCGTGCCTCGTTTGGGTTTCGTGGTGTCTTATATTTTCAGTTCACAGTACAGTATTTTTTTGCCCGTTCACCTTTCATCAACAATTATTATTAGATTTATACTCACACCTACTTTTTTTCTTGAGCCTTCTTTTTTATTTTTGTAACTTGTCAATCACTATATATAACTCACACGTATTATACGTTTCAACAACAACACTAACAACAGTACGTTCTTCTGTTGTTGCGCGTGCACAATAATAATGCTGTATGTAGTTGTAGTAAGTATAAGTAAGCGTATTCTTTCACTCTTTTAAAGTTATTTATTTATCATCACATTTATCTTTTTGACACGTATACTACTACAAAACACCTTTTCCTTTGAGGAATAATTTATTTTTATAGTGAGCACGCCTCTTTCTCAGTCAGAGAGTGAAGAGCACCTTTCTCTCTTACATAGCCAGCCAGAAGAGGAGAAAGCACCAATAATGTAAATTTTCATACAACTAAGCACACCACTACATGCTACCTTACCCCACCAGCAATTATTTTAAAAGCGTGTGTGTCATCAGAATACTGCGGTTTGTCACCTGTGTTTGTTTTCTCGTCTACATTAAAAAAGCACAACTGATTTCTTAGGAATGCACCATTGAATACCTCTCTGGAAACGGGAAAGTATCGATTACTATTAGTAGTAGTAGAAGTAGTAGTAAGCTGCTTATGTGTCGTCGTATACTACTCACACTCTGGTCTGCAACACAACATAATATATGTTTAGTGTTTCTGTGGAATGTAGGAAGTCAAGTCAGTCGACACGAGAGGCAGAGGAAGAAGAAGAAAAAAAATCTAGCACAATTTCTTGTATTTTTCCGTTTCCACCATTTAATAATTTCGACACACACCACCAGTAAAAAGAGCAGCAGTATTATTATTAGTTATTATTGTAGAGGTAGCACAAGACATTACATATCACAACATCATATTATCATCTCCTTTCATCATGGACTGTGATGACGACTTGTTTTGATGTTTTTGACTGATTCTTTCTCTCCCCGTATCAGTCAGTCAAAAAGACAAGCTCACTATCTCTCTCTCTCTCTCTTTCTGGCTCTGCTGCTCTACTGAAACTGATGATGAAGATGAACAAACATCCGATCACTGACTGTCTACTATCGAGAGAGAGAAACACACACATACACACACTCAAGTTGCTAAACAGAAGGAACAACGAGCAACCTTTATATACCTACCTTTAAACAAGCAAGCAAATAAACAAACCAACAGTAGTGGTAGTATCGAGTTTACGCTGTAAGGTAGAAAAGATAGAAGAAAATTATCACACTGGCTGTCAGATTCTGGTGGAGATATAGTGAGAGACAAGTCAGCAGTTTACGTAGAAATAGCTAGAGAGAGTTGATATTATTAAAAAAATATCATCAAAGTCAGCTAGCACCAAACAACATCATCAT